>PVJO010023754.1:12559-25647 GCA_004026905.1 Hystrix cristata | reverse complement strand
GCTAAATACTATTAAATAGGATAGTATCTCATTTGATCCTTCCAACAACCTAGAGAACAGGTTATTTTCCCCTTCAACGGAGGAGAAACCAAGTTTAACAAGGCCACACCTGAAATCTATTTAAAGTTGCACAACTTGACTCAAAGTCAAATGACTAACTGTCCCATTAACAGGACTATCCCTAAAGCCAGGAGACCCCTGATTCCCCCAACAAAGGAGAGTGCGTTACCTAATTCAAACCCAGTTTGGACTCAAAAATTGGGCTCTTACTCATCAGGCTGGAATTTCCTTTAGCCTAAGATTTCAGCCCACATTGCTTATGGGGTTAGTAAAGACTCATGGCAGAATGTTTTGTCTCCAAAAGAACTCTGTGATATGAGGAGTTTACTTGTTTTGGTTTTACTTTGAAGAAACTGATTTCACTGAAAGAAGACCTGAGTTGGGGTAAGAACAAAATTATTCACATTAAAGGAGGATTCTAGCACCTTAATCCATCAAGCAGGATTTACTCAGCATCCACGCTCTGAGAAGATGTTTGAGAAGGCAATAATTTACTTGTGGAGCTAGGAGTAAAGCTTAGGAAATAAAATTAAAGGGTACTAAATTGTAATCCTAATCACCTACATCTGAGTGCTTACTATGTCCTAGGCTGTGGTAGAGAGCCTGTGGCACCTGTGTTGTTTCTCTTTCAAGGCAAAAGATCTTAATGTATGAGTCATTTTTTTCTAAACTAAAACCTCAGTATTCAGGTTTAATTGCAGTGCTGGTACTTTGCGACAAAAAGTGGGTTTTGGGTTGCAGTTTGTACACTCGTCTCTAAAAGGTTCACCGTCACCACTGTAGGGATTTTACTATTCTAGCTCATTTAATTCTCTGAACACGGGTATGAGCCAGACGTGCTGGTGTACATCGTAATCGCAGCGCCCTGGGAGGGAGGGCCGAAGAAGGCAGATCACAAGTTCAAGTCCAGCGTGTGTACCTTAGTGACTTAGTGAGAGCCTGTCTCAAAAAATAAAAAGAGCTGGAAATGTAGCTCACTACAGAGACCCTGGGTTCAATCCCTAGTTCTGAAAAAACAAAAACATAGATAGCCCCCAGGTCTAAGATAAGTACTGCTGGTATACCCATCCAGACGTGGAAACTAAGGCTAGGTGAGGAGAAATGACTTGCTCAAGGAAAAAATACCACTGAGCTATGGGGTTTGGGATTTAGCTCAAGTGGTAGAGCGCTTGTCTAGCAAGTACGAGGCCCTGAGTTCAATCCCCAGCACACAAAAAAAGATTTGAGTCCTTCATATAAATGAGTTACACCTCTAAGAAATGTTTATTAGACGGGAAGCCACTGAAATGGGGGAAACTTTTCTTTCTCCTGCTCTTGAATATCCTATCCCTGGCCTTTTCATTTTAGTAAAACAGGTCAAAACAGTTTTTTAAAATTTTTTTTTTTGGCCTTAACAGTTTAAATACAAATATGTGTGTCTTATGGCCGTGGAGTCTTATAGCCTAGCCTTGCAGAGAGTCCTGGGGTGATGCAGGCCAATGGGCCAGTGCGATCTGCATGCCCCCACAGTCAGTCCTGGCTAGAAATTCACACGGGCACTTGTCCCCGGGTCCTCGAGGCCAGCTCCTCTGTGCCCCCAACACACTCCAAATGCACCCCCTTCTCAGTCTCCAGACCCTACTGCCCATCTCTGCTTTCCAGGTTTGCAGGCCCCATCCAGAGGCATCTCCATCACTGCTCCGTGTCGTGTCGACTTTCATTTTCCCAGGATGAATCTCATCTGACAATCTCCTGCCCATATTTCTAAGCTCTCTGGGTCTCGCTGTGCTATTTCTCTGTCCTCTCTGAGGTTTGCAACACCAATCATCTGCAGGTTTCATTAGCATGCTGTTTACCCCTGTCTTTCAGATCATTAATGAAGATGTGAAGGGATACACCAATCCTCACAGCCCCCACCACATGCCCCTCCCGTGCCCAGCGCTGCTGGAATCATTATCCTTCCTGGTTTGACAGGGTCAGAACCAAACCAATTTGCATCAATCTTTGGTGACTTTGGGAAGTGACGCCTGCCCTGCAGTCCTCCTGTTGTTACAACTGCTTCAGCCATCCTTCTGCCTTGCTCCTCTCTTCGGCCACAGGGCTGATCAGATCTGGCTGCCCCAGGTCATCTGCTGAAAGCCCCAGAGCTCCCATCACAGTAGTCAGGCAGGACTCAGGGCTGCAAATGGCTGCCACGGTCCCTCCCATGTTTTGCTCTCCTTAGCTGGGCAGAAAGCAGAGGCTCTTTGGAAAACAGGTTGAACAAGTGCATAGACTGGCAGAGGAGGGAGCAGGTGGAACAGGTGGAGCAGGCATGGACATATTACTCATGACATCTGTTTCTACTGTAGGAAGTGAGGGGTAAGGCTCCTTGGAGTCCTCCAAGGCTTAGACAGATGCCTGCGCTTGTATGTTCCAGGTGCCTGGAGCTGGAGTGGTTGCTTCTCATGACGAGGTCTGTTTTCCCCCACTATTTTGTTATGTGATCTGCCATGGGTGCTTTTCTGTCTTCTCCACCAATTCCATGACTATGCATCTTATCTTGCAGAGAAACTGACTTTACAAACACACTTGTCTCCCAGGGAAGGTGAGAACCACCCCCTGTACAGCCCTGTGTCTTTCACATCAGCTGGGATGACACATGGGCAGGCCTCCAAGAGGCTCTCTGGAATGACTCTTCCCGACCATCCCTAGCTGACCCTGAACTCATCTTCCCCTCCTTCTCTTCCTGTTGGGAAGGGGAGAGAGTGGGAAGCAGGAGGAAAGCAGGGGAGGAAATTCAAACACATTGTAAGTAACATTTTGCTTGTCTAAGGACTGGAGAAATTCACCCTTACCTATAGCAAAATTTGGTGAGAGATATTTTCTCAGCATAGGGACGGACTGAGGGACAAGGTGGCTATTTTGCAACACTGATGGAACATTGTGCTGTTCATGCTCCAAGGCTCTGTGAATAGAGTGTGAAAAGGGGTGGCACTGGACCAATTAAGGAGCAGGTAGTTTTTCTCCAAGTTACATGTGATGGAATGGAAAGCTTAGTGCAGGGCTGGATGCTTAGCAGGTGTTCAGTAAACACTTGGTTTTCAGATTAATAAGATGTTTTCATACACAAGAACAAATGTCAGGGGCTGGGGATTTAGCTCAGTGGTTCGAGTACTTGCCTCACAAGCACGAGGTCCTGAGTTCGATCCCCAGCACCAAAAAAAAAAAAAAAAAAAACAAATGTCATCCTATTACAAAGGTCACTGATGAATTACGTGTGTGCACACTTATGCAAATTAATAGGCTGAGTTGATGGATGGGGCATTTTAAGTCCTATGTACCTACTTGTATACTCAGTTCCAAAGGCTTTCTTCTCCCTAGATGACAAAAGCAATATACGCTTCTGTAGGGAGTTTGGAAAATGTAAAGGCAAATTATCCATAAACCTCCAATAGGGCAGCAAATGCCATTACAACCTTGGTCTACTTCCAATCCCCTTCGCAGCACCACACTGGATATCATGCTGTACTTGTAATTTTACATATTGCTATTTTCACAAATCATTTATTCCATAACACTGTCCCTTTCCTGCAAACATACTGAGTGACTGCATAATAGTTCACTATGTGAATGTAGCGTAAGTTCATCGATAGCTGCATGTCTGGAGCACCTGTGGGCCATTCATTTACTTGGTGTGCAGTGGTGTGGCTGCGAGGGAAGCAGGGATGAAGTTCAGCAGGACGAGGGTGGGGGCAGTGGCACCAGAGACAGGGTGGGGAACAGGAGGCCAAGGTGAAGCAGCTCTTGGGAGCTGCCCCTCCCACCCCCATTTCTGCAGAGACTACTTCCCGTTCTGGGCCCTGCATGTCCCTCATGGCCCTGCCCAAGGCTCCACAGCACCTGCAGCCAGTGCGCCTTATTTCTCGGTCTCAAGTCATTGACTTTTCTAACTTGACTCTTCTCAGTGGCTCCTTCGGCTCCTGGGGCTCAGCTCTGTCCAGGAAGGTCCTGATGTTTGACATTTAGCCTTGCTTGACCCTGAGGTCTCAGACTGCAGTCAGGCCAGGCTGCTCTCCACAGGCTGCCAGACAGGTCAAAGCCTGAGGAGGCTGGCGGGGGAGTCAAGGCCTGGTGGACCCTGCTGAGTCCCAGAATGGGAGCAAGAACTTGACGAACCCCATAGAAAAGCATCTGGAGGAAGGATAGAGGGATAGGGGCTGGGTGACAGGACAAAAGAGGGAAGTGTGTTCTTGTGCAGTAACTGGAATAGTGTGGATGCTTCGACCATCAGGTCCTCAAAGACCAGGGAAGCACAACAATTCGAGGAGCATGGCAAGCACAATATCGACTCAGAAACCTTCTAATGTCACAAAGAGATTTTCCTTCCCTTGCTTATCAGCAACAAATGGTCTTTAGTGCCACTGTCTGCAGAGCCAGCATGATATTTACTGAGTGCCCATTCTGGCACAGGGTTACCTCCGAAGGTAGGAGGATGGGGATGGAAGTAGTCAGTAAGCTGCCAGCCCTCCCCAAGGGGTAGAGAAATGGTATTCTGCTTAACTGACTGTATAATAAACATATTATATAGTATAATAAAAAATTAAAGACTATATTTAGTAGCACCCACTTTATACAGCTCATCTAGCAGTTATATAATGGCGAGATATGCTATGTACTGTTCTTGGACTTTGGAAGTACCCATTTAATCATTACAACTACCCTACGAGTTAGGGGCCAGTATTATGGTACCTATTTCATAAATGGGCAAACCAAGCAAGGCACAGAGAGGTTAACCAATTTGCCCAACGTTACCTGGCAACCTGACTTTAGAGCCTGTGCTTATTGTGACACTGGGCTGCCCCTGTAAACAGGAAAGATCCTGAGGAAATGGGCTGAGAGGGAAGTGACTTGCATAGGCTCATCTCTGCCTAGCTCAGAATCCAAGCTCTTATTCTCTTCAGGCCAATAACTGGTGATGGATACTGACTAGCAAGGCACTGGCCATTCTTTCAACAGATTCTTATTAAGCACCTACTATGTGCTGGGTAGTCTTCTAAGTTCTGTTTATAACCAAAGAAACTATATGAAACTGAACAAATATGGACAAATTCTTTGACATTACCCAAAAGTTATTTAAGAAGTTAAATCTTATTATCTCTCCACATCTCAAGGAAGATGGAAAAACAAAGTAACTCTGATTACTTGAATTTCTGGGTTCCTTGGTATCTACACAATTGAGTGTTTTCTAGTATTGCTGGTCACTTTCAAAGGCATCAGGTATAGATCAAGACAGCATAGTGCACGATAAAGACAGAAATATGTGTGAGACAATTCTGCTCAGAGCTGGAGCTGCACAGAGATTTCCAGCCACTCTCCCCTGCATCCTTTGTCCCTGGCTATGACCAAGTTATCACTGTATAGCCCCAAATAATCCCTGAAAAGAGAGGCAATCCTGGGGGCCGTTTCTATTCATTAAGTGGCCAACCTCTGAGTCTCACAGAGTGTGGCCAGTTGTGCCTTCTTGCCCTGGCAGTTGATGGGCCACTTTTCTGTTTTAAAAAACAGGGGTCATCCAGGAGAGAGGCTGGGGACAGCAGGCAAGGACTGGAGACACAAAGGTGATGGGGGCTGTTAATGAAGGTCAGGGCAGGGGAAGGCATGCATACTGGGCTTAGCTCTCCCTGACAGGGTGACTTTTGGTGCACAGAACATCAGTGGAGTTCCAAGGATGGCACCATAACCGCAGCTGCCTGTGGTGCTCCAAGGTAGATGAGTAGAAGGGGCGAAAAGGGACTGAAAGAGGCAAATGAACGGGGCAAGGCAGAGAGCAGAGAACAGAGTATAACCACTGCACCAAGAGCTTCAGACTGCAGCTGAGGATGGCCCAGCCTGTGCCCAGAGCTCTTCTCAAGCCAACTGTCCCTGCGCCTGCCTCTCAGAGCCACATAGCGGCTGCTTGTTCGGGGACCCCGTGCCCCGGCTGCTTGTTCGGGGACCCCGTGCCCCGGCTGCTTGTTCAGAGACCCTGTCCCCTGGTTCACCACTACCCCTCTGTCCCTCCCCTGGTTAGAGTTGTGTGACACAGAAGACAATCTGGGGCTTATTAGTGTGCCAGGGAGACATGTAACTTGTGTTGCTGGGACCCAAACAGCATGAGTCTTAGCGGCAAACTCCAGCCGAGAAAAGACTGAGGAATTGTCTCACCTAATTACAAGGAATGGACCTCTTTGTGTTTGTGATTCGGTACGGTTGTCCGATCGCTTTTGATCGCTTTTCTCTATTTGCTGGCTCAGGCCATGCTGGAATTGTGCTAATTAGAAGAGAAATGGACGGAGTGATCCTGTCAGCCCTGGTTACTGGTGGGGACAAAGCAGAATATTATTCTGAGGCAGTGTTTTGTGAGGGCCCTTCTCCCAGCTCTCATTAGGAGGAAGAGGCCCTGGGAGGGAGGGTTCCCAATGCCTGGCCTGGCTAACGGAGCATCAGGGTGTTCTGTGCTAATTAACAGGCTCTGCTAGCACTTGTGCCAACCCGGAGCCTGAGTTGCACATGGTGCCACCTGAAGCCCCCAACTGCCTCCTGGTGTAGCAGCAAAAATACTGAACAAAAGGTGGGAAAACTGGTGGGCTTTTCAGGGACAATCACAGACAGACCCCCAGAGTGCCAGGTAGCCTAAGTAGACAGGAAAAGCCACATACAGGCCAGTCAGAACTTTCAACCCGAGCCTGGAGAGACCTGCTTGCCCATTCTCTGGTGCAACGGAGTCTGTACAGGGATCAGGTAGTCTTGTAGCTCTTAAAGGATGAAGAAAACAGAATATAACCAAATGCCTGGAAAAAGTTAGGCCGAGCTGAGAGCTGGTAAGAAACTATGTTATCTGACCCCAGGACCATCCACCTTGTCCCACCTCCCCATTTCCTCATGATCTGCTCTATTCGACCTTTAATCCTGGAGAAAACAGAAAAGCCAGAAGCAGCCCACCAGAAATGTCATTTCTTGGCTTTGTTACAAAGCTCCCACGGAGGTCCAAACACACTCGGAAGCCACAGGGACGGTGGAATGACTTTCACCAGGTTCCATTTTCACCGCCCTGATTTGGGTGAATCGGAAGAGCTCTAATAAACAGAAGCTAGAGAACCAATACCTAGGAGCAATCAGCAAGTACCCATTTAAAAACTGACAGAGCTGGGGATGGTGGCACATTCCTATAACCCTAGCACTCCAGGAGGCTAGCCAGGAGGATCACATGTTGGAGCCCAGCCTGGGCAACTCAGGTGCTTAGCAAGACCATGTCTGAAAACATAGAACAGAGAGAGACAGACAGACAGACAGACAGACAGAGAGAAGGAAAGGAAGGGAAGGAGGAAAGAAGGGAGAGAGAAAGGGAAGGATGGAAATAAGGAGGGTGAGAGGGCAGGGAGGCAGGCAGGGGGGCTAGGGATGTAGTTTAGTGCAAAGGCCCTAGGTTCAATCCCCAGTGCCACTAAACAAACAAACAAATACAGTAAAAATTATGTCGGGCATGGTGGCACATGCCTGTGATCCCAGCACTTGGGAGGCTGAGCCAGGAGGACTGCCATGAGTATGAGGCCAGTCTGGACTACACTGTGAGTTCAAATTAGCCTTAACTACATAGCGAGACCTTATCTCAAAAAACCAAATCAAACTAAACAAAAAAATTATGACAAGTTTGTTTTAAAATAAGAAAAAGATAATATTTTAGGATCTTTTAGTGCTCCAACTAGCAATTTGTTTTCCTTAAAATGGAATACTTTCTCTAGAAGGGCATGCTCTTGTCAAGAGCAAGTTTCTTTTCTTTTCTCTTAGTTTTCTTTTTTTGGGAGACAGGGTCTTGCTATGTCTCCTGCCTCAGCCTCCCAGGTGCTAGGATTATAGGTGTGCACCACACCTGGCTCTAGAGCAGGTCAACTCTCAATGGGCACTAGGATGAGCACCTTCTCTTTTCTAGGTCTAGAACTGAATGCAAAGGAACTCACACAAACGGTTTTAGAGGGGGCAGAGAATCCATCCTGTTTAACTGTGAATCCAAGATGACACTGAAGAACTACCTGGATGCACAGGAGACAGCCACAACACCAAGGAGTTTATGATTTGCTAGGACATTTAAGGTATGGATCAGCTCACCTCAACATAATGTGGCACGTGGTAAAGGCACAAGGATAGTTCATTCATTCGGTGCTGGGGATTGAACTGAGGGCCTTGCACTTGCTAGGCAAGTGCTCTACAGCTGAACTAAATCCCCAACGTCTTAGGGAATGGTACATTTAAATGTTGTGAGAATGCTGGGGGAAGGGTCATCTCCAGCTGGGCCATCAGGGGTTTCCAGGAAGAACTGGTTTGATGGGTGCAAAAGGGAAGCAAGACTTTCTAGGAACTCAATGGCTTGGGCAAAGGCTCTCAAGTGGGGAATTCGGAAGTGTTCAGAGTAACTGGAAAAGAAACTTCATATAGGGAAAGGAAGGAAACCAAACTGGAGGGTCAAGCAGGATTTCTTTTCTTTTTTGGCAATGGGAATCAAACTCAGGGCCTTCTGCTTGCAAGGCAAGCACTTCAACCACTGAGCTAAATCCCCAGCCTTCAAGTAGGATTTCATGGAGAGTCTGAAAATGCCAGAAGGAGAGACCCAGACTTTATTCCTAGCCAAAGCGAGGTACTGAAGGTTTCTACATGTTCTCACAAGGAGCTGAAGAGTAAAGAGCAGGATGGCTGGTAAGCCAAACTAAAACCTGGGAGACCAAGCAGATGACCATAAAGCCCCAAACCATCCATTATGATGTTAAGGGGAAAGACAGTATGCTATTTATCACTAGAGTTGTGTTTTCTAATGAGGTATGTACTTTCAATAATGCAATGTGGCCCTTTGAGGAAAAACCCTCCTATAAGAGACATTTATTATGAAGACATCATATACAAGGTACAATCCTCTAATATCCTAAAATACATACACATACACACTGTACATAAATTTATATTATCAATATAAAAATACATCATTAACATTTCTAAGGACAACAAATACAAAACCAATAAATATCGCAATTCTAAAACACCTACTTACATTAAGTGCTGGTGAATAAGATGACAGACAGTAAAAGGAGGAGGCCAAAGCAGATCAGAGAACCAACTCTTGGCTTCCGGTTACAGACTTGAGCTCGTTTGGGGGAGGTATCCCAGTATTCTCCATACATTTCTCAATTTCCCCAAACACTTAAAAGTGCCTGACCGCATCAAACTCTCAAAGACAGAGGGAAGAAAAATTTGACATTATGGCACAAATTCTGATATCTATCTCTATCTCTCTCTCTCTCTCTCTCTCTCTCTCTCTCTCTCTCTCTCTCACACACACACACACACACACACACACACACACACACACACAGAGTTTGACTGCATTTAGGGAGATCAAGAAATGTCAATCATAAGCTTAATTAAAGCCTCTGACCCTTTCAGGGACCATACCCGCCAGAATATTTTCCTTCTCACAGTCACCCTTTGTGTCCTGTGCTCATTTTTTTTTTTTTTTCAAAAAGTGAAATTACGTGGACGGTGAGAAGACGCAAATAAGAGAAAAACCCAAAATTAGTTCTAGCATGGGAACCATGCACAAATGACAGAAAATGGTCAAAGAACCAGTGGTTAAACGAGAGTGCAGTGCTTTAGCAGACACTCAAGACCACAAATTTTACTACAACTTTTTCTGTGTCCAAACATCACTGGACTATCACCATAGGAATATTCTTTATATATGGAAGTTTGTACAAAACTTTGTATACTTCTCAAAACATCAGAGAACATACATAACTGATTTTACCCTTGGGTGAGCTTTTCAGGTTTTAACAGACATGTAATTGGGGAAGAACTCCATGAAAGTTGTATGCAGGTCAGGAAATTCTCTTTTGCACATATGTGCATGTGTGTGCACGTGTGTGTGTTTCTGTCATATGGGTTAAGGATCTCATACATGCTGTGATGGGGACAAGGGGAACAGAACATTGTCTCCATGCCATGGCACAACCAGGTTAATTAGGGATTCTAGTTTTCATCCAAATGGGAACTCCCACAAACTCCCATGCCCTTCCCCATCAGGCCACACTGACTCTTTCACTTAAATCTATAACAGATAACTCAATGCAATCAGTATGGGCCTTTTGCTCTTCAAGCTAATTTCAGGAGGGATTCTACTGAGGAAGCCCCTGGCTAGAGTCAGACCCAGAAGGTGGGCAGGGAGGTGGGGAAAGAATGGCACTGAGGGTGGGACTGTCATGAGAGATGTAGAATTTAAAAAGCAGATATACATTTTGAGAAGATTCTGGTTTCTCCAGCTGGGAAATCTTGGAACTTACTACAAACTGGTGAGTTCACAGGTCAGGATGCATGGTCTAGTCCAGAATCTAGTTGGTCTTTTATCTCCTTGCAGCATAAATACTTCCTAAGAGATCAAGTACATCTCAAAAGAACCTATCCAGACAACATGTCACAACTGACTTTGCCATCACAGTATCAAATCAAGATCCTGGGGCTCCTGAATCGCTTTTGGACACGAGAAAGCACAACTTTGACCTTTAAGAACAATAGGACCTCTGATGTTACCAATATCCAAGGCCAAGACACGGACATAATAATAGCAATGATCCTTGGGCAGAGCAGATTCTTCTCTTGCCACCAAATGTCCTCCGAGGTGCAGAGTGCCAGGAGCGGGAAGAGGGGCAGTCCTGGAGATACAGATCCAGCCTTTCCCAAGGAAGCATGAGGTGCGTGTCATCAGAACTGCACTGGGAAGGGAGCCTGGTTACAGTCCCCATGACATCTGAGCATAAGCAGCTGCTACTTCTTGGGCTTCTCTAGAATGTTGAGGAATTTCCCCCGTGTCATCTCTCTGGCTGGAATTACAAAGCAAATAAAAGAAAACCTGAAATGTGAGAAAAAGGATCACAGAAGATTTAATCTAAAAATCCAGACTGATTCAAATTGTATACAAGTTGCTACCACTACAGATTCAATCATCACTAACCTCCTAAAAGGGAGAACAAACCACTGCTGATAACTAAAACTAGACAAAATGATTCTGAAGGGCTGGGGATTTAGCCCGGTGGTTAGAGTGCTTGCCTTGCAAGCACAAGGCCCTGAGTTCAATCCCCGGCACCACAAAAAAAAAAAAAAAAAAAAAAAATGATTCTGAAGTTGGCAACTGCTATAAGATACAGGCCAACAACTGGGGAAGACTATCATCCACCCTTAAAAAACAATCACCAGGGAATTCCTTCCAAACCCCTCTCTGAAGAATCTAACCTAATATTCATATTACCCAACCAAGATTTGAGTCTTCTCTGGGTTGTTGGTCTCTGGACATTTATAATCTCAAATCAGAATTACAGATCATTTACCCAGTCTCTCAATTGCAATAGTCTCTGCACGCCATAATGTAACAAGGTTTATATTCCCTCAGTGCAGTTCATCTGTGGATGGTGTAATAAAGTAGGGTTTATAGAGCTTTGGTCTTGTCTCTCTTGGCATTGTCAGTCCTTAGGTATGTAATATAGCCAGGCAAGCTTTATATGTCTTTCTCTGACTTTCAGCACCATCAATCTTTGAATGCTGTAGTTACCAGTGGGTTTATACAGCTACTTTCCTACATACAAGGCTCCAAAATGAAGGTAAAACATTTCTCAATTACAAGAGCCACTCCAGAAGCCTGTTTTAGCTCCGTCAAGCAAATCCTTAACAAGCAAGCATATACAGTATAACATCCCCTTCACCCTCATCCCACAAGGTCATCTTTTCAGATCTCTTCAATGGATTTCATAGTTCTGAGAGTTGCTGAAGGCTGGCCCTAGAGGCCTGAAGTCTGGAAGCATGCAGTATCCCAGGGCACACTGTGTCCTATGCTCTCCCAGGAACATGTCTCCATCCTGGCCACAGATGCGAGGAGGCTAGGGAGGCACTCATAGGAATGACAAAGACCTTTGCCCTGGCCTTCTTGCTGCCTTACCCAAGTCCAGACAAATGGTGCTAAATGAACAGGTTTTCACTCTCCTCTATCCCAACATAAGTTAAACAGTTTCTTATTTATTTGCACAATTAAGAACAAGACAACACAAACTCCATCATCACAGAGGCTTTTGGTAACTCCAGTCTATATACCTCCCAGCTTTCACTAGCTCCTGACACCAGCAAAAAGAAATTCATTAGCTAGGAGTGGAAGCCCTAGTGCTGGGTTTTGCCAGATATAGCCACCATCCCATTCTGGCCCAAATCAGATTGCCCATTCCTTCCTTGGTGAATTTATACCAAACCGTACACTCAGAGTTCCTATGAGGCTTGCATGGAATTACTTGTTTATAAACTTGTCTTCCTTCACTAAAACGTAAGAACTGAGGGTAGAGATTGCCAAATGCTAGACCTGCTTAATAAATGCTATGAGTGGTAATATACAAAAGAACACAATAAATGTTAGTTTCCTTCCTTTATACTGTACAAATAAGACTAGTTAGTGGTCCTCAGGGCCCCATTCCCTACATTATGTGACCATCCTACTTTTTTTAAAGAAGGGTATCACCATCACTATGCAGTCCAGGCTGGCCTTGAACTCATGGTGATCTTCCTGCCTCAGCCTCCCGAGTGCTAGGATTACAGGTGTGCACCACCACACCCAGCCTATGTGATTCTTTTTAAATGTACCTTGATTATTTGGCAGGAAAAATAATTTCCCTTGATGGAAATAATGCCAAATTAATGAAGAGATCAGGGATCAAGAACTAACTACAGCCAGACATGGTGGCATATGCCTGTAATCTCAGCACTTGGGAGGCAGAGGCAGGAAGATCACCATGAGTTTGAGGACATCCTAGGGTACATAGTGAGTTCAAGACCAGCCTGGATTACATAGTGAGACCCTGTCAAAAGGAAAAAAAAAAAAAAAAAAAAAAAAAAAAAAAAAAAAAAAAAAAAAAAAAAAAAAAAAAAAAAAAAAAAAAAAAAAAAAAAAAAAAAAAAAAAAAAAAAAAAAAAAAAAAAAAAAAAAAAAAAAAAAAAAAAAAAAAAAAAAA
>PVJO010023754.1:0-12459 GCA_004026905.1 Hystrix cristata | reverse complement strand
TTTATTAGCTAGGTGACACCTTGGGCTGGACAGTAGCTCTGAGCCTCACTTTCATCCATAGAATGGGCAGAATGTTAATGCCACCTGTCCCGCTCTTCTCTTTGAAATTAACGATGAACATACTTGGTGTGGTAGCAATCTTTAATAGAACCCTTTTCAGAGTCATGTATGTATGCTCTTTTATACTCAGTATTTTTTGAGTGAATGAATGAATGATTATAATAATAAGGCAAGCAATCTCAAAAACCCCATTCCTAGCCAAGGATGGTGGCACATGTCTGTAACCCCAGTATTCTAGGAGGCTGAGGAAGGAGGATCACAAGTTCACTCACAGGCCAGGCAACTTAGTGAGACCATCTCAAGATAAAAAATAAAAAAGGGCTGGAGATATACCTCATTGTGAAGGCCCTGGGTTCAATCTCCAGTACTACAAATAAACAAACAAAACCCCCATTCCTAGGAACGTTTTCCCTCAGCCCAATCCTACAGGAATATATTTTGGGTCCTCTAGGTCTCATCATTTATTTCTGCAGGATGGGTTAACTACATTACTCTCGTGTGCTAAATGAGGACTTCAACATTTTCAGTACAAATGATCTTGCAACATGGCTAGAAGGAGATGCTTTGGAAACCAGACACAGGTAAGAAAGAACTTGGCCAGGTAGAAGAGAGCCTGGTTCCTCAACCATGGGCCTAAAGCACCACTGTTGGTGATTTCTGCTGTTGCCCTTGAGACCTCCCAATTCCCTGATGCTTTTTCCCACAAAATGGGAGAATGATTTAGACTACTATAAGACAGAATTTAAAAGACTCAACTATTTGAAGGATCAAAGGGTTTAAAAGGGAAAAATAAATGGAGATTCTGAAGTCTCCCGGTGGCAAGCTCTCCTTGAATTTAACCAATCCTTTTTAACAACTCCTTTTCCACTCAATCATTCCTCCCCCTTCAACCTAATCTAAGTATACAGAGCTGCAGGAAACCACTGTAAAAGTAGAAGTAATTCAAAAGACATCATCTCCTACATGGGAGGGGAGAAAGTTTCCCTACTTGCCAGTCCCATATAGGAGATATACGAATGTGTGACATAGACGCTCCCTAAAAGAGGGCTGTGCCCTATAAATCAGATCCTAAGCATCAACCCCTTTTTGTGCACAGAAAAATTGCAGTGGGGCAGGGCTGCTCCAGAGCACGTGCCCTCAAGTTCACTTGTCATCAGAGATGTTAGCATTTCTGATTAATTCATATAGCCCTTATTTTATTTTTGTATCTTTGCTTTCCTGCTCTGCTGCAGTGTGAAGATTCTTACCAATCTGCTACAGTAATCACTGCCCGCAAACTGCACCCCCCTAAACCTAGTGAAATTGTTTAGTGATGCCAACCGCGCTTTTAATTTGCAAGACATCAGACACAGAGGTAATTTATACCAACATCTGTTCATTTTTGACTTCTGAAACAAACTCACACATGCTGCTACAAAATCCCATTAGGACTAAGGAGACAGCCTTCTGCTACTGTTCAGTATTTCTCGTCTACACACACACACACACACACACACACACACACACACACACACACCCCTTCCAGTACAATTTTATATGTAAATATATTTCACTAAAAGACGTCTTTCAAGGATTTCAAATTTCTTCAGGGAAAAACCTTTAGAGATGGCTACTGCCTATCGCAAAGAGAGATATTTCTGTTTCCCCCTGCCTTACACCATCCCTTCTTCCCAGTAGTTACCACTTGGTATATTCTGACACAAATGGCCAAGGTAAGATCAGATGCTTCTGAGCTTGACATTTTCAGCTCCTCTGTTCTCTCCTGCTTCCCGCTCCCCATACACATACAATGATATAGAAAATTATCCTAAGGGCTGTGGGTGTAGCTCAGTGGTAGAGCACTTGCTCAGCAAGCATAGGCCCTGGGTTGATTCCCAGGACCACAAAAACAAAGGGAAGGAAAGAGAAGAAAAAGGAAGAGGGGAGGGGAGAAGAGGAATGGAATCCTGGAGACAAAAGATCACCAGAGTTTCATCTAGAGTCAGTGAAATTTGTTAACTATTTTCTCCTTCTGGATTTATTCTCTAGGAGTACCAGGTTGAACAGAAATGCAACACTATTACCATTCTTATAACTATGCAAGAGGAACCCACTGGTCATTAGCCACCATGGTGTATGCTGTGCACAGAAGACGTATGACTCCCACGTCAATTGTGATTTACAGGTCCTCTTGTTTAGTGTGCATAGATCACAAACTGAGAAGACCACAATAGAGATTGTCACCAGAGGGTTAACATGTGAATTGCTGTACAGTGTGGAGAGGGGACCACGTATCCATGTTGAAAGATAGCAAATGGCTAAACTACAATCAACTTTCAGATTTACACTGTTTCTATTACCCCTCTTTGGAGTTTTTCTAGGGCTGTCAGGTTCATGGCAGCTGTAAATACCTGAGTATACTTAGAGAGGTCAGGGCTGAAGGGAGGACTTCATCCTGCTTACTCTGATGGTGGTGTGGGGTTTAATATAATCTCCTCTTGAGACTCTCCAATTCCTCCATCCTCCGTTTAGCCTTGCCTCTGGCTCTTTCCACAATGACTAGCCCCAAACTGCCTTCTCTGCAGTAAATTTTCTGGTGGCTGGTTGAAAAAGATTCAGTGGTACAGATTGATTTCTTGCTGGTGAGGGGATGAGGGATTACCAGAGGCACCCTGGTTAACGAGATTGGGTGCAGAATCTCTCTCAAGACCAGCCTTCTCCGCCAGGCTTTGTACCTTTCACCCATGACATATGGGTTTCATTACAGAAAGATTTTCCAGATTATAACTTTGAGGCAATTGCCTGATAAAATTCTGCTTGACTTTTATGCAGGGAACAATGTAAAGATTAAGTAACTTTTTAAGGAAATGGAAGAAACTCTTATAATGTTTGATTTTCAATTCCAAACTCAGTATTTCTGTGCTGCAATCTAATTTAAAACACTCTCATGGTAGATAAGAGTCATACTGGTTTTCTCACACCTGGAAGAGCAACAACAGGCTGTTTTTAGGACATCTACCATAAGTGGCCAGGAAACAAAGGTGATAACAGAATACTGTGAAAAGGACAGGATTCTTAGCACTGGATTAGCTTAGACCTGACCCTGGATCACTGTGGCAAATCCCTGAGCTCTCTTTCTGAGTTTCAGTTTCCTCACCTGTTTAAGGCAGGATTAATACAAAGGTCACACAAGCAGTCAGTAAATGCAACTACTACAACACAAGCAGTCAGTAAATGCAGCTACTACAACACTATTTTATTTTAAACAAGTTTATTTAAGCAAAAAGATGCTTCCTGGGAAAACTATCAAGGACTCCTTTTTTTTTTTTAGAGTAATTGATTGCTACTTAAAGACATACTGCCTGATATGTAAAAGCTATGTACAACGAGGTTACAAAATTGTCCTTGATTTTACAATCGTACGTGAAAAACATCCAAATTCTCCAATGGAACAAGGTATGCACGGATTTCTGCTGTTGTTAAATGATGAGAACAAAATAACTTCATGGAATATAAATACAGCTGAATAAGCCTGCCAATAATGGAGAAAGGGGGTATTTTCACAGAATCAGTATCCCCTCATTCCATTTCCAACTGATGGCAAACAAAACATACCACTAGCCATTTAGATTTTTTTTAAGGGAGTATGCTTGTCCACATATACCAGTCACTTTATGTAGAATAAAGGAAGGAAGAAGAGGAAAATGAAAGAATAGAGAAACCCACTCTGTCAAGGATATAATGCAACCCAGTCATATCTGTCTAATTCAGAGTGCATTCTTGGTCTGAGGGACCACAGTTCTGGAGTAAATATCGGGTCCTCTTTGTGGCAGACACTTCCTTCTGCTGCTGGAACATATTAAGTTGATCTTCAAACTCTATTTCTAACTGTGCAGGTGTGCCTGTCTCATTAATTGGCCACTCATCAAAATGGAATCTGATCTACTTTACTGATAAGCTGTTGTTCACAACAGGCTTTCATTAGTTTACTAACTGGCACATACCTCAGTCTTAAACTTCACCATGGAACTATCCTGCCCTGTTGCTTTCCAACCAGCACGACCGCTTTCACAGTCTGGACTCCTTCCTTCAGCTTTTTGTCAGCTGCCCTCTCACAAGGGGTACCAGGCTGCACCAAATAAACCAAACCACACAGTATTGAAAGTGGCAAAAGGAAGCCTATTTATTTTAAAAGGATCTTCAAATGCAAAACAAATGGTAACATAAACATCTGCATCTGGGTAATGCATATACACTGCTGGATTACCAAGTAAGCTCCAAGCACAATGCTGCTGGTGACCCCAACACGGGCTTGTGGCTAAACCCACCTACACCACAGGGTCCATTCGACAACTACTCCAAGCTCAAGCACAGGTCAGCCCAGTCCTGGGGAAAAGGGTGCTGAAAAAGGCTCTTCATTGACAGATATCATTATTCTCAGCTATTTGTTGTCATCACCTGCTTCCACCTGTTCTATCATAAACTAACTGAACATTATGGTAATGTAAGCGAAACAAAACAAACCCCCCAAACCCTGCTGGAGTAATGTCAAGTATTAAAGGCAGCTACCTTCCTTAACCATACCAGCAGTAAAGATAAAGAATACATACAGCAAAAAGAAACTCATAAAATCCTGGTTAGTTTAGTTTAAATCACTGTGCTTAAAGGTCACTTAGCCTCACAGAAGATGTTTTGTAGAAACTCGTTATAATTATGATTTTGACTCCTTAAAAATTACTCTTTTAGCCCCTGAAACTGTGAATGCACTCTGACTGCTATGACAAGGGGACTCTCTTAGTCATTAGCGTGTGTTGTGCAGAAGAGAATCTTGTAGGGGGTGGCTGACCAGTGAAATCAGTCACATGGTGCCTACTACTATACACAAGACACTTTTTTGGGGGAGGCAACTGATAAATTTGAAGAATATTTACAAATTAAATGTTGACAAAAACCCTTGACATTCCATACCCTATGTATGAGATATTAGAGACAGGGTCTCGCTCTGTACTCCAGCATAGCCTAGGACTCACTATGTAGCCTCCTGTTTCAATCTCTAGCCTGCTGGGATTATAGGCATGTGCCTCAATGGTCAGCCAAAGACATCCTTCTGATAAAGACTATTCTCAGAGGTTAAACTGCCTTGTAGGTGGAGCTAGCTGTCAACAGGTACTTTGAGAGATTAGAAGAGAAGAAGAAGAAATCAGTGTGAATCATAATGTTGACTGCTGTCTCAAAGGAATGTGGAAAGTTTTCCTGAGCTATGGCACAGAGCTGACAGACAGCTGAGTAAAGCTCCAAGGCAACCTGCCAGACTGAGATTCTTCACCAAGTTCCAGCTCTGTGTCAGATCTCTGCACAGAAAGGACCAAGAAGTGACTGATAATTCAAGTCAAGGACTAAGCACTTTTGAATACCTCCGATATGAGAGCAGCTTGTGCCAGTGTCGAGAGCAAAAGGAGCCGAGAACTGAGCGTGGTATTATGGGATGAGGAGCAGTCTGTCTTGATGCCTCAGTGTACAGGGACACTTGGTGGCCTCGGCAAGTGGAATAAGTTATACTAAAGTCTGCTCACCATTCTCAAATCTACTTTTGTGATAAATTGCCCACAAATGAAAGCATATGGTGGAAATCTCACTTTTCTCTAGAACACTAAAAGTAGGACTTGACAGTCAGCATAACAGACTTGAGGCTTTTGCATTAAGTTCTTTGGGTATAAGCGTTTCAAAAAGGGAGACTGAAATACCATATATCTGAGAAAAGAACAGCTTAAGTGCTATGCTTGTGATCAAACTATCATAGACTATCAAAATCTTCATCCTCAAAATTCTCAAAAAATTCTTTTTTGGGAGAGTATTTTCCAGATTCTTTTTATAGGGTATCTAACACTTTTTCTTACAAAAGGATGGGGTGGCTTAGAATAGTGTTCCCTCTAGTGACTTCAGAAAAATAATTTTATATTAAACATTTTTTCTCCAACTCACTATAAAGCCTATTTCCAGACATTTTCATCCCAGAAGTAATATAAACAAGCAAAGTCAAGACTCAATGTGTGGGTAAACAAATTTGGACAGTCCAAATATGGAAAATAATTTTAATGGCTTTTCATAACAGGGGAAAAAAAAGGACAGAAATATTCAGCCAACAGATTTATTTTCAGAATATAAAACATCAAGCAGGAACATAAAATATGGAAAAGTGTCAGCCATGATGCCTGAAGATTGAAGGCAAAAGTAGAATCTTAATTGTCAGGCATTTGAAAAATGTATTCAGGTGAAAGCTGGTGTTTCTTCATCAACTCTCCCTGTCCTGCCCTCTTTTAAGAGCAAGACAAAACTAGATTTCAAATATGCAGTCTTTCCTAACATTCTTCTCCTTACGAATCCAAACAACAAAACCCTCAAAGATCTGTGTTCAAGAAACAAAAGCTAACAACTTCTTACTTGTATTCTGTTTCCTTTCAAAGGACCTCACAGGCCTATTCCAGGGTTTCACTACATTCCCTTTTCAAGGCCAAAACTCAACTGAGAAAGACAATGAGATCAAAGCAATGGATTAATACTCTGGGGACTAGAACTTTTATTAAATACTCATAAATTTGTGCAGAACATTCATGCTTCAGGGTCTTTATAAAGTAATACATCCTGTGAAAACACATACTATGATCAAAGGCTAGCAACTTCCCCCATCCTAATATCCTCATTCATAAAGAACAGAAATAAAAATAAACTATCGTGTAAGGTTAAGATAGAACGACTAGTCAAAATGACTTGATCAGTGGGGGTTTGGGATGCAAGCCTCTGAGTTTCATCCCCAGACCAAAAAAAAAAAAAAAAAAAAAGACTTGATCAGTACAAAAAATATTTGCCCAACAGAGTGAAATATTCATAGGCTGGATTCTACTATTAGGAAAACCAGACTGAGATCACAGTACAGACCATTACAAATGACTTGGATATTAAGACAACTTTCCTTCTTGGTTCTTCCCACTCTGAGGTGCTGGTAGTAGCCTAAGTCTAGGAAGAATGACGGACCAGTTTTCTTGACCCCCAGGGCAGGGAAAGAGTTACATCTTCACATTGGGAAGCCAATAAAAACCTCTCTTGATTATAATTTAGATAAGAACCACTGGATTGAATAATAATGTCTGAAACTCCCCTGGCTGTTTCACCTTGAGACGTCCATCACTGGGTTAAACATGATGCTAATTGCATTTGGATTGATTAATTTCTCTCACTCCTGTCTATTCGAATAACGCTTAACAAAATAATCATAGCACCTAGAGCCAAATCTTCTCCGTCAAAGGAATGAAGCCATCAGAACAGGCAGAGATGAAAGAAATGAAGATGACCCGTAATTACTGCTTCGGTGATATCATTACCATATTATACAAAATGAGTATGGGGGAGTAGGGGGAAGGAAGGAGGGGCTGAGATTATTTATTTTTTTAATGGAACCCTACAATTTAAGAATACAGATTTGACATCAAGTGGAACACACAGAAATACAGAATTTAAAAAAATACAAATCTTGCTCATGAAACTGCAAATCCAACAAACACTGAGGCCTGAGACACATCAAGTGTCTTGGGTGTGAGCAGGTATTATTCATGCCACTATTTTTTTATAGCAGTAACACTTTGTGTATGACTTGCATAAAGATTTAAGATGCTGTTTTCATACTACAAGCATTCCCATAGTTATTAGAGAATTTTTCTTTAACACATAATATTATTTTATTTTAATACTGTTAGAGGTAGCCTTGTTTGTTAAATTAGAACCTGGGCTTTTAACTGCAGCTAGTTCTAGTTTAAGACACCAAAGAAAATATCTATGAATCTTCACATACAGTTCATTGGGCACTATTGTGGATTTAATTTAAAATACTAGCAAAGAAGAACACAGTAATATTTCTCTATAAGCTATTTTCTTGTTGGATATGAGCTTTAAATACTTATGATAGAAAACCTTTGCTTACATAAGATTAGAGTCTTTTGCCTAAATATATTGTATTTACTAGATAGTTGTCTCAGGAAATTGTTACCTCTCTACATCTCAGTTCCTTCATCTGTAAAACGGGGACCAGTGTTTACTGGTTTATTGTGAGGCTTAAGACAATAGATTTAAGTGCTCAATGAGTGCTGGTCCAAGAGAAGAAAATTCCTCCAGAGTTTAACTTCATGGATATTTACAGAATGCTATACCATGTTTTGGTTATTCTCCTTACTAAAATTAATTCAATACATGTTTGTAAACAATCTTGCCTACACAATTTCAAAAACATTTGTGAAATAAATAGGATACTTAGAAGGTACATCATTTTATTTTTTGAGACAGGGTCTCACTATGTAGTTCAGGTTGGCCTTGAACTCATGGTGAACCTCCTGCCTCAGTGTCCCCAGTGCTGGAATCACAGGCGTGTACCACACCTGGCCTAGAAGGTACATCATTTTAAAAGGCTAGAAACACGTGGTGGGTATTTTTGCTACTGTTAATTTATTTATTTCTTTGGAGGGGGCATTGCTGGGAATCGAACTCAGGGACTTGTACTTACTAGGCGGGCACTCTACCACTAAACTAAATTCCCAACCCCCTACTACAGTTATTTTAAAGGTAGAACTATCATTCAATCACTAACACTTAAGAAAACAAAAAAAGGTGTTGAATTGTTTTATTTAGCTTGGACAAAAAGGTATATTTCTCTATTTTCTTACTTAAAATATACTCACAAACCAAGCATATATATTTTGAATTTGTAATCATACAGTTATAAACACTAACAGTGCTATAAGAAAAAAAGCCAAATATGTATTTCTGCCAAGTTAAAACAAGAGTCTGAACCATTTATCACTCAATTTTCTCTACTTTCTTTCCTTGTTAATTAAGAGAGGTAGGGCAATATAGAAATCAGGGTGTATATTTTCTGGCTTTTGAGTTAGGCCTAGATATGATTCAAATCCTAGCCCAGATTTCCAAACTTGATGACCACGAGCAAGTAACTTACTTTGCTAAGCATCAGTTTTTTTAATCTGTAAAACACGAACTATTAGGCTTTGTAGTCTTGCAAGAGTAAACCAGGTAGCATATTAAAAAAACAAACAAAAAACAGGCCGAGCATGGTGATCCACCCCTTGTAATTCCAGCTACTTGGGAAGTTGAGGCAGGAAGACCACAAGTTTGAAGCAATGTGTGACACCCTGTCTCATTGGGCAACTTAGTGATACCCTATCTCAAAAAGAAAAAGAAAGGGCTGAGCATTTAGGTTAATGGTTAGAGTGCTTGCTTTGCAAGCACAAGATCCTGAGTTTGATCCCCAGCACCAAAAAAAAAAAAGGTCTAAGAATGTAGTTCAGTGATCCTTGGTTTCAATCCCTACTACTGGGGCAGGGGGAGGAAGAGGAAGAAAAAGAGGAAAGGAAAAAAATCCTTTATACTGTTTGGCATATACTAGCGAAGTCAATAAATGGCAGTCTTATTCATTTTTATTCTTCACATCTCTGCTCAAATGTCCTCTGATCACCTAACTAAAGTGAATCCTCCTCAGTTGCCTTCTTTTATGTCAACACATTTTTTTCTTCCTTACAAAATTTGAAAATAATTGGATATCAATAGGAATGTTTAATTTCTTTTTCTTAAAAAAAAAAAAAAACCCACACAAAACCCTATTTTACCAACCTTGTTTACAGAATAAGCCTAGAAGCAATGACTGTCCGGTAACAATGGATATTACTAGTGCCTGGATTTCTAATAAAAGGAACCAGGCTTCCTTGGAGAGATGAAGGAAATGTCAAGTCTGGAGAAGTACATGAACCAGGGATATCCTTATATGCCTAAAAGCAAGAAAGTTATAGAAGATTACTAGAGTCATGTCAAAAGATATAGGAGTCAACCTAAGGGACACTTACTAAAGATGGAACAGTTCTGAAGTAAAAGAGAATAATGATTTAAATAGATAAAAACACATGAAATATCAATGGTATTTTTTCAAAAAGCTCCCAGCCATTTCAACTCATTATTCGGAAAATGTATAAGTGAAAGGAACAATCTAGTATTTTTTCTGCCTTTTCTGTTTTTGCTGTATTTTAGGGAAGTCAAATAAATGCTGATTTAATAGAATAATAATTATTATTACTATTATAAAAAGGAACAGATTCAATACCACGTGAACCCACCCACCTTCACTCAACCTGGAACAAACGAAATGTCACGGGCTTCCTTGTTACGGAGCAGGAGAAAAAACCCAGGAGACGTGAGGAGTGCAGTTAAAAGACCTGCACTCATGTCAACCAATACAACACATGAACCTTTCTCAACCCTGATTCAAACAAACAAATGGTAAGAAACACAATTTTGGGCTAAACTGGTCATGTACTGAATCAGACACTGTTAGAGAATTACTTTATTTTATGCAGGGCAGTAATAACGGTATTATTTTAAGGGGGGGCTTCTTGGTTAGAAATACATACTAACGTATTTATGGATGAAATGGTATGAATGGAGGATTTGCTTTAAAACATTCCAGCAAACAACCTAAGCACAACAAAAAGTACGATATAAGGGGGTCAGATGAAGAACAGCAGCAAGTTGACCATTACTGAAGCTGGGGGATGGATACATGCGGTTCATTATAATGTTCACTCTTGTCAGTATATGCTTGAAAATGTTCCATAATAAAAAGAAAACTTCATCAAATACTCTGGAAATACAGCCTTTCTTCATATCACAATATAATTCACAGGGCTAGAAGCTACATGAATGAGTACTCAGGGAAGAGCAGGCAGGGGAACAGAGAGGGGTAATTAATTCTGCAGACAGCTTAGAAATGGTTGGACAGGAAAAGCTTTAGAAAGAGAGTAACTCTTCATGTCACAAATGTTTATTTCCATCATTAAATCCTTTTGAATGGAAAACAAATTACACATGATCAACAATCAAAAGCAGATTATATATATTTTTAAATTTACCAAATTGAACTCAGGTTAAGTCTAGTTTATTATAAAGCTGCTGCCTTCCAATCTCTCTCTCCCTTAATTAAGAAATCATACTGACAAATCTCAGAGCATAATTTTCACTTTGCCCATAAAATAGCTATGAGAGAAGTTCACTACTTCAACATGTTGCTTCTACAAGAGTTGTAGAAAGTGGAGAGAGTAAGTCCTTGGTTCCTTATTTATTGAATCTTCTCAGAAGATGCTTTTACATTAGTAGCAGGACCAACCTTAAGGTTTAGGCCAAAGTGATAGCTAATCAATTACAAAGGGAAGAGCTTAAATTAAACTTTCTCTAGTCAAACTAAATTTCAGTAAGTTTACTCTCACACTTTTAACATGTATGTATATAAATGATAACCTCACTAATTCTACTTTACTTTGATCACTCTTTAATTCATAGATATGATTGCCCAATTCAAAACAAATTACTTGGGTTGGGGATTTAGCTCAAGTGGTAGAGCACTGCCCTAGCAAGTACAAGGCCCTGAGTTTGACCCCCAGCACCCCTCAAAATAAAATAAAACAATTTACTTGTTCTAGTCAATAATTTATTTTTAATTGTTTGTACTGTAGTTTCACATATGTATGATTCATTTCTCCAAAACAGACCACTCATTAGCCAATAAAGCACACTTAAATAAATGCAAAAGAATCAAAATTATCCTATGGACATTATCATATTGCAGTGCAATGAAACTAGAAACCGATGGCAAATGAAATCACAAAAATTATGCAAAATATAGAAATTAAACAATATACTCTTAAATAACCAATGGGTTTCAGAAGAAATCAAGGAAGAAATCAGTCAGTTTCTAGAATCAAATGATAAGGCTAGTACAACACAGTAGAAGTGATGGGATACAATGAAAGCAGTCCTAAGAGAGTTTATAGGTGTGAATGTTCCCATCACAATAACAGAGTGAGAGAGGATGGGATTTAGCTCAGTGCTATTGCCTAGCAAGGGCAAGGTCCTGAGTTTGGTCCCCAGCAACACCCCCACACACAAAAAAAAACCCAGAGTGAACCCAAATAACCTAACCATGCACCTCAAGGTCTTAGAAAAACAAGAACAATCCAAACCTGAAGCTAGTATCAGAAGAAAATTATAAAGATCAGAGGAGACATTAATTAAATTGAGACTAAAAACAACAAGAAGAACAAACAAAACAAAACAAAACAAAAAACTCCCAAAGAATCAATGAATTAAAGAGCTGGTCTTTTCAAAGAATAAACAAAACAGACAAACCCTTAGCCAATCTTACCCCAAAAGGAAAGAAAAGACCTAAATCAATGCAATCAGAAATGAAAAGGTGAAATCACGAGGGACACCACCAAAATTCAGAAGAGTATTAGAAACTATTTTGAAAACCTGTTCTCCAGTAAGTTGGAGAGTTCAGAAGAAATGGATAGATTCCTAGATACATACATATGA
>PVJO010023753.1:0-25629 GCA_004026905.1 Hystrix cristata | reverse complement strand
AGCACCCCCAAAAAAATTAAAAATAAAAAAATAACGAGGCCCTGTCTCAAAATATACAGAAAGGGCTGAGGATGTAGCTCAGTGCAAAAGCTTTACTACAATTAAAGGTGGCAGGGGCTAGTTTCAAATTCCAGTTCTTCCACTAACTGGCTTTGACATTTTGGGTAAACTACTTCAATCCTTTGTACCTTAATTTCTCATCTGTAAAATGGGCAGACTTTCTTCATGATATTTGTTCCAGTTAACAATTCGTATGTTTAAAAAAAACCCTGTACAGCTTATTGGTATAAACTGACAACCACCATTTAATTTATTTGAGTGAAGTTCGAGCAGGGCTTGAGAGGCAGGAGGTGGAAGCCACACGTTTCTTCCAGCCGGGTCCAGAGAAACGGCAGACCATCGCTGTGCGGCATTCTGTCGGCCAAGTGGTCGCGGAGTCCGGCTAAGAGGAAACAGGACACGGTCTCTGTTCTGTAAAGTTCCCAGAGAGATGTCAAGCAAACTCCCGCCTCCAAATTGAGAGGGTGCCACCAGGTGAAGAGCGACTCGGCCGAGTCCAGCGTAGAGAGTGACTGAGCTAATTAGGGGTCACCTGCAGAGTGGTGGCCACTTGCCAGCTGCAGCACTACTGACGTTGCCAACCTGTGGTCGGCCGGTCCCTAAAAGAATGTGGCACAGGCTGGGGATTTAGCTTAGTGGTTAAAGTGCTTGCCTTGCAAGCACAAGGACCCGAGTTCGATCCCCAGCACCAAAAAAAAAAAATAATGTGGCACAGCCACCCCTCCTGTAAGGAATGTGGGCCTCTGAGGGATGTGGACCGCCTTGGAGTGAAGGGAGACCGCACGGCTGTTAGTTCCTGTGTATGCACGCGCAGTTCTAGGAGCGCGGTAGCAGGTCAGGTCATACCTCATCAGGCTATTGTTTGTTAGGGCGCAACCATATAAGGGAGACACAGACCCAAAAATTGTATAAAGGGCAAGATTTATGGGGCGCTCAGCCTTTGGATACAAGTCCGCTAGGCTCATGCTGGCATGAATAAAGCTACTTCCTCAAGTGCCTTGGCGTCCCGTTTGTGCAAAAATCCTGCAACAAACCCTCCTTTTTTTTGAGACAGGGTCTACCTATGTAGTCCAGGCTGGCCTCAAACTGGCGGCAATCCTCCTGCCTCAGCCTCCCGAGTGCCGGGATTACAGGCATGCGCCAACGTGCCTGGCTCTCTCTGTTAAGCTCCTGGTTTTATAGGGTTCTAATTAGAATAGCAAACGCAGAACCAAAGCCAGAAGAGCCCTTGGGGAAAGTTGTGTGTATGCTGTTCCCATCCACGCTCACCGGGAACTGCAGGGCTCAGCAAGCATGTCATGGGGCGACCTTGTTGTGGGGCGACCTTGTCGTGGGGCGACCTTGTCATGGGGGGTGTGGCGTGAAGCCTCAGCACAGGTCAGGGTCCTGTACCTTGGCCAGCTTCCCAAGGTCTGTTCTCCCTGCAGACCCCGTCTGTCAGTGGGCAGAATGTCAAAGAATTCACAGACATATTTTAAACCACCATATCGTTGCTGTGAGGATGAAATAAAATTGTACAAAGGAACTTGTCTCAAAGGGTTATCCCATAGATCACTTATTAAATACAAACCGGGGAGACTTTCATAGGATGAAGCCTGGTGGACGGGCCTTAGCCAAGTGATCAAAGCTGGTATTGCATTAAGAGGGACACGTGACATTGCTGCTGCTTTTAATTTTTAAAATTTAATTAACTTTTATTTTTAGATTTTTGGCAATACTGGGGATTGAACTCAAAGCCTGTGCACTGAGCTGCATTTCCGGCCCTTTTTTATTTTTCATTTCAGACAGGGTCTCACTAAGTTGCTCGGTTGCCTAGGGTGGGCCTGAACTTGTGATCCTCCTGCCTCAGCCTCCAGCATGTTGGGATGACAGGCTCACACCGCCATGCCCCAGCTCCTGGGCCAAATTTTTTTGCAGATTTTGCCCTTCTCAGACTCCCTGTGATCTGAGGAAACTAAGGCCCAGAGAGAGGGGCGATTCACCCAAGGTCACACAGCAAGAGCCAAGACTTGGACATTTCCGGCTTGAGAAAGCTGGCGTTACAGGGAGGGACACAGAGCGTGCACGCCTCACCTCGCCCTGGCCCCACGTCCACCCTGCCATCCACTGCAAGGCAGCCCAGGCAGACACCAAAGAAGAAACCAGATGCCTAATTCCAAATCCACAGGCCAGCGCCCAAGCTGGATGGTGCACTGAGTCCCAGAAGTGAGCAGATCTTGGCTCCAACCCCTGGGTCACCCTCTCCAGATGTGTGACCCTTTGCCTCAGTGCTGTCAGATGGAGATAAGATACCCTGGGTGAGAGTCGGCTTGATCTTGGGCTCTGCCGCCAGGGCAGGCTCCCTACCCCCAGGGGTCCTGGTGGAGTCCTCTGCCACCACGGGTGTCGGATCTTCCAGGCTGGCACAGGCTCTATGCCCTCTGATGGGAAGGACTGATAGGACTCTCGTTTCCACATGACCGGCTCCACCTGCTCCAGCCTGCACAGGGTGAACAGGGCGGCTTCCAAGGAGGACTGGGGTCAGCCTCGGCCTCCCCACCCCGGAGCTCTTCCTATACCGAGCACCTTTTCCCTTGGCCTCCCCTTCCCTCCCTCCCCCTTATTTTTTGCAATACTGGGCATGGAACCCAGAGCCTTCCCACTGAGGTACATCCCCAGCCCTTTTTATGTTTCATTTTCGTACAGGGTCTCACCAAGTTGCAAAGTCGCCCAGGTTAGGCTGGAAATTTGCATCCTCCTGCCTCAGCTTCCCAGAATGCTGGGATGACAGGTGTGCACCCCCACACCCAACTTGTCTCTCCCTTTACAAATAAGATCTCTCTTCTTATTGTAACACCCAGGGGAGGAGCCATCTCTCAGCCTTAGGGGCCAGCCGGTGGGGTGGGGGTGGGGATAGGGGTGGGAGTCTGGCTGGCTCTTGCTTCCCCTCCAAGGGGCAGAGACCTTGTCCTTGCTCCTGGGTCCCTGTGGTCCCGTGTGCTTCTCCTGCAGCCCTAACACACTACAGGGGGAAAAATTACTTGGGCACAGACACCTCCCTTGGGGTCCCCCAGAGCCACCCCCCTACCCTACCTCTGCTTCTCTCCAGAGCTTGCCCTCCCTCCCCAAGGCCCCTGGGGGGCCACTCAGCCCCTCCTTCAGCCCGCACCTGGCCTGTCCTTCCCAGCACCCAGGCCTCCCGCCCCATGGGTCCTGCTCCTGAAAGCTCTTTTATCCTCTGTCTCTGGCCTGATTTGACCATATCACCAGCCACCGTCCTTATTTGTCTCCTGCCCCGCCCCTTCCCATGGCCAGAGAGAGTTAGCCCTCCAAGCTCAGTCCCTTCCTCCAGGGCGCCAGCTGCTCCAGAAGGGCAGCTCATCCTGGCATTCACAGCCTTGGGGGTTTCACCATCTGATAATACCGGCTCCAGGGCTTGTTCACCACAACTGGGTGGAAAAGCATTCACTGTTGGCTGGAAATTCAAATTTAACCAAGCATATTCTGTATTTTACCTGGCAACCCTAGTCTCTGTACAAACAATGCAGGCATTGTAATGTTTTAGTACAACTATTTTAGTATAAAATATTCTGAGCACCATTTGAGATGTACTTAGGCTAAAACATGATTCTTTGTTTATCTGAATAAATAATTTAACTGTGTGTTTGGTTTTTGTTTTGTTTGGGGGTACTGGGGATTGAACCCGGGCTTTGTGACAGGGCCTTGGGCCTCCCTCACCCAGCGCAGGTGAATCTAAACTCCACAGAAAGAATTAGCTGGGCGTTCAGGCCCAGATCATTAGATAAAAATGACAACAAGCAACTGAGCAAGCACACAAACCCCCTTGCTGGCCCACTTCTTGCCAGGCCCGGAGGATAGGATCTCAGGGCCTGGGGACCGAGCCAGCTCCAGGGTGTGGGCAGCAGGGCCTTCTCTGGTGACTAAGCCTTCATGGCCCAAGGGCCGCAGCAGCTTCCTGGCCACAAGGCACCTCAAGCAGACAAAGTCTGCCCCCAGTTTCAGCATCAGTTTCTGCCTTTACCCAGTTGTGTGTCACCCTGCCTCACTGAGTTTTGCGCAGACATTGGCCTGGAGGTCACACAGGTCATCAGGAGGGTCACCCTGAATTCAAGGCCAGCCTGAACTACATAGTGGGACCCTGTCTTAAGAAACAAGACAGAATGCAAAATCACTAATTTTGGAGGTCACTGCTGAGCAATCTATTTTTAGTCTCCCACTAGCCTTGTCATAGATGTCATGCTGAATCACCGACTTTTCACTTGGGCGCAAAGGTGTCCAGTGAGGACACCTTTTGACCTCAGAGGGCCCTAAATGCCACTATCAGATCACACTTGCGACATCACTTTCTGAATGTGCCGCCTGTGAGGTGCCCTGAATTAGACTCCCCCTTGTGCAGCTGCTGATTACTCCCCTCTGACGCCTTTCGCCCTGCTCCTTCTATTACCCTGCTTCTGCCCCATCCCCAAGCTGACACCCGGGAGGCAGTTGGAGACTGAGCCTCTGGTCTCCACACCCCTGACGGCTCATCCATCAGTTCTCTTTCATAAAGGATCAGTTCAGTGATCGGCCTACCGTGCAGCAGGTGAAACAGGCCTGGCTCACTAACAGTGAGAACATAACTTCACAAGTGTGTGTAATACCTTGAATGACCACGCGGAAAAATGGATTCCACCCCATTCCTCATTTTGCAGGACTAGCATTTATATACTGTATTTTTTTTGTTTTTTGAGCTAGGGTCTACTGTGTAGTTCAGGCTGGCCTCGAACTCTCAGCGATTCTCCTGCCTCAGCCTCCGGAGTGCCGGGATTATAGGCCTGCGCCACAACGCCCAGCTCTGCTTTTCAAGTGGCCCGCAGCCCTCTGTCCCCGCCCTGCGGATGCCTGACCAGTATGCGGAGCTGGCCCCATACCCCGGGGATGGTGTCCCCGCGGGGACAGCGGGAGCCAGGACGAGGGGACAGAGGCCTGCGCTGCGGGCAGCAGGCCTGGGAGCTATCTGAGCTCCACTGCGGCCCAGCCAGCTCCTTGCGGGCCTCGGGGTGGCCAGGGAGCTTCCGGCTTGGATCTCAGGTCCCACCCAGGGGGCGCCACCCCGGTGGCTTTATTGGAGGCGAGCGCCCCGCCCCGCACACGGCCCGGCCACGCACGGAGTCCCGCCCCGCGCACGGAGCCCGCAGGCGCCCCGCCCAGGCCCCGCCCCTGCCCGACCGCCCTCCCGGGTGACGCGGGCGCGGGCGGCGACTGTCTCGGCGAGCGGCGGACCGGCGGCGGCGCAGCCAGCATGGGGGCCCAGCTGAGCACGGTAGGCGGCCTGGGCCTCGCGGGCGCCCGGAGCCGCGCCCTGTGCCCCGCGTCCCGCTTTCCCCTTCCGGGCCCGACTCGGGCGTGCGGGGGGCGGCCCGGGCGGCGCGCACGGTGCGCAGGAGCGGGAACGACCGCGAGAGGGACTGGGTGTGCACGGCGGGTCCGTGCGTCTGTGAAAAAGTTGGAGTGTGACTAAGCACGTGTGCATGCGGGCCAGCGATTGTGTGACTGGAGTAGGACTGTGTAGGCGTGAGTGAGTAGATGGGTGTGACTGAGTGGGTGTGTGCAAGCATGAATGCGTGAGTGTGAATGCGTGTGAGAATGGATGTGAATGAGTAAATGTGAAAGAATGAGTATGAATATGTGGGTGTGTGCAAGTATGAATGCATGGGTGTGAGAACGAGTGCGTACATGTGTGTGTGGATGTGTGCAAGCTGTGTGTGAATGTGTCTGAGTGAATGTGAGTAAATGTATGAGTTTGTGAATGTATGTGCATGATCTGAGTGTGAGTGTGCAGTGTGAACGTCAGTGTGTGTGGGCTGAGTGAACAGGAGCAGAGTGGAGCAGAGGCTTTGCACATCTTTTCCTCTACGACAGAGACAGAGCAGCCGTGGGCTGCCCCCTGCAGGCCGCGCCCTCCTCTCCCTGTCTCCGCCCAGGCCTGTCCCCTCTGCAGATGAGGTGACACCCTTTGGACCCGCTGGCCACTGGCCGCAGCCCTGAGGGAGGCAGCCGGCCCTTCGGCTCCCTCCCACAGTTCTTACTTTATCAGTACTTTTTGAACCCGCTCTGGCTGTGTCGCAGGGCTGGTCTGGAATCCTGGGCTTACCTGACGTCCTGCCTCAGCTTGGATCACGGGCCGGCAGGCGCTCGGCCCGCCTCACTTGGCCTCCTCTCTCAGATTTCTCAAGATCACCCCTGGCTAGAGTCCCCCGGCCACAGAGGCAGCTGGCAGCTGGAGGGTGAGGGCTGCACACAGCCACCTCCGCCCCTGTGCCTCTGGGCCCCTCTGGGGGTGGTGCCAGGCCTCTGGGGCTGGGCATTTACTCCTGAGAGTGTGACTGGCCTGGGCTCCCAGAGCGCAGACCGAGGGGCTGCAAGCCTGGGGCGTGGCCCAGCCCCAGTGCTACAGCCTGGCAGGTCACACAGAGGTCCCCTCCTCCTTCCTCAAGGGCCCACTTCCACCCCTCTCTGAGGGCTTCTCACCTTGCAGCTGGCATGGCCAGTGTAGGCGTTCCAGCACCCCGCTGCTCCTTGCCATCCCCCTTGAGGGGCAAGGGACGCCCACCAGCCCCTGACCTCATCTGCCTGAGGGGTGGTGGCCATTGCCCCTGCTTTGCGGGCCCGGCTGAGGCGCACTCAGGGCACACCCCAAGCCGGGCCTCCTGTTCTCAGCCCACACGGAACCCCGCGTGCTCTGCGGGGACCATGGGGACGCAGCCTCTTATCTGCGCCGTGCAGGCCTGTCAGGAGGTGTCTGCACCTTTCAGGGGCCTGGCACAGGGGTTGGCACTTGGGGTTGCCAGCTGCCCGGAAAGAACCCTGGGGGCTCTCCCACCGTCCTGCACGGGGCTCCCCTGCCTCCCAGCCCAGCCTCAAGCGCCCACCAGCCCAGGAAGGCCCACTGCACAGGTAGAGTGTTCAGGCTCCGTCTGGCCCCCCGCTCTGTGCCCCAGGAAGCAGTACTGTGTCTCCCCCGGTGTGGGGCACTCGCATACTCCTTCCCTCTCCTGGGTCCCCCACCGTGTTCCTAGCTGGCCCTAAGCCCCTGCTCTGGGGCTTCCTCCCTCCCTCCCACTTCCTTCCACTGAGATCGGCCCAGAGCGGAAGGGAGGTGGTCACTTGGATCCTGGGGACAGCAGCGGGTGGCGGGCAGGTGAGCAAGTCACTGATGCCTTGTGTACACCCCAGCTCGGAGCTGGCACCTGGGGGCAGCAGGGTCACAGGGAGCAGTGTGAGAGGGCGCAGCTGGGTGTGGCGTCCCTTGGGCTGTGGCACAGAAGGGAGGGGCTCCCTGAGCAGCCTGGACTTGGCACTGGGTTTCCTCCCCCCGCCGTGTTGTCCCAATGGTGGGGGGGGGTCCTGGTAGGCAGCTGGCTCAAAGTCCCCAGGTGGCTGAGTAAACGGGCATCTGCCCGTGCCATGGGCAGGGCCTGGCCTGTGCCCCTGGACTCCTGTGCCCTGGGCCCCTGCCGTAGTCTGAGATGGGGACAACCTGCACTCCACTGGTGAGTCTGGTCAGACATCTGACTTAGAGACAAGCCCTGGCCCCTCCACTGCCCCCGACCACTGTGCACCCTCCCCTGCCCATGTCTGTCCCCTCCCTCTCACCTGAGCTCCTCAGGGTGGGGTCTCTTAGCCTGTGTCCCCTACTTTGGCACTGAGTGCCCACAGAGGTTTGTTGATTGAGTCGTTGACAGCAATAATCTGCTCCTGGTTGCCTCCCCTATGGGATTTTCACACATCAAAAGCCCACCTCTTGCCTGTCAGTGGTCGGACACGACGTGTCCCCAGGCTCAGGTCTGTTGCCTGAGCCTCAGTTTCCTCACCACTACTGCAGGATAGCACCTCCCTTGGGTACCCCTGCCTCCAGCCTGTGGGCGGCTGTGGTTGAGTGACACAAACAGGGTGGCTGTTGTCCCTGCACTAATGCATTCCACAAATATTTGTTGAGCACTGCTCTGAGTGCCGGACATACTGGTGAGGAGACTCACTCCGAGTTACCCGGGAATGTGGGGCTGGGGTGGACTGTGCAACCTGCCCCGTGAGTGTCACCACCACAGGCTCTGCGGTGCTGCGGTGATGTGGGGTTTGGCAGGTGAGGGATGCGGGTGAGGGGCAGCTGCCAGTTAAGCCAGCCGCCTCCCCAGGCCTCCTCTGTCCCTCATTTCTCAGGCAGGAGCTCAGGGGACTGGAAGCCAGCTGGGCATTGTGGGCTGATGCTGTCCATGTGAATCTCAGTGCAGGGGGCAGAAAGCCCTGGTCAGCTGGGAGTGTCATTGAGCATCTTCTCCACGGCTCCCAACAATGCCTTTTCCCAAGCCGGCTCCCCCAGGAGGTGGCTTCTTGGCTTGACATGGAGAGCTCTGTAGCACGGGAATCGTCAGGATCATTTACAGGGGGGCCAAGGCTGGGAAAAGTCCACCAAAGGCCTGGTTGGCTAGTGGCAGACATCTCAGGGAGGATTGGGCATTGGAGCTGGGCTCTGGAGGATGAGTAGGAGCCTTCTGTTTGGAGGCGTGCAGAGGCAGAGGCTTTGGGGCAGAAGGGAGAGCCTACACCGAGGCCTGGAGCAAGACGGGCTTGCTGCGCAGGGTGCAGGGGCTGGAGAGGAGGCTGGCAAGGGCCAGGGAGCCAGCGCCCTGCAGGGGCAGCGGGGAGCTAAGGTGGGTGTTCTGGGAGGGGTGGAGCTGCAGGAGGCAGGAGACACCTGTGCACAGAGGTGTCGGATCCTGGCCCCACTCCTGATGGACTGTGACCTTGGCCGTCACTCAATCTCTCTGAGAAAGCAGGGTGACAGTGTTTGGTGTCTCCACATGTTACTTAGAGTGTCAGCCTTTGTAGCTACGTACTCTTCTGGGCCTCAGTTTCCCTACTGTACCTCCAGGCCAGGGTTGAGGTGGGGTTGAGTCTGGGAGCTCATGCCCCACACTCAGAGTGGTGCCAGCTCAGAGTCCATGGTCAGTGGTCACTCTGCCCCATCTGCTTTGCTCTCCAGCCCTGGAGGACAGCCCTGAGGTGCTAGGCTGGGCTCAGACCCAGGTCCCACAGTCTGTGACTGCCAGCCAGGGCCTTAAAGACCCCCAGGCCAGGCGAGGCTCCTGCATGGTGTCTGGTGTGCAGTAGGCGCTGGGTGAATGGCTGTGGCTGGGCTTGGCTGGCAGTGTGCTTGGGGCCCTGGGGCCCCTTTTTTCAAACCCCTCGGCCACACCCCTGCGCAGTGTGGAGCCAGCTCCAGACAGAAGGCACAGCGGGGCTGGGCCCTGAGAGCTGAGAATACACTACCATAGGGACCTGCAGCAGATCCCTCCAAGGGTACAGGGAAACCTCGTGCACCCAGGGAACTCAATTGTGAGCTTCCTGGCAGCCAAGGTGAAAGGAAACTTTAGGGTTGTGATACGAAGAGAACACAGTCATTAGCTGAGGCCAGGGAGACACCCAGGAGGGAGAGAGCACCAGGTATGAAACTGCTTTCTTGACAGCCCCTGTTTTGTGTGAACTTCTTAGCTTCTCTAATTGAGCTACCAACATGGGCCACCCAATACTTTCTACTTTGAAATAAATTTAAAGACAGAAGCTCTGCTTTGCTTTATTTCTCTCCATCTTTTTTTTTTTTTTTTAATTTTCTTTTTGAGACAAGGTGTCCCTTTGTAGTTCAGGCTGGCCTTGAACTCACTATGTAGCCCAGGCTGGCCTCGAACTCACAACGCGCCTCCTGCCTCCATCACTTGAGTGCTGGGATTCAGGCATGCGCCACCATGTCCGACTCTTACCGCTTTCTGAAGCCATTCTGGAGGTGTTCTTTCATGAGTGTCTTTAGTTGCACCATCCTGGCTGGCTGGATGTCCTTAATCAATTCAAAACGTTTACTTTTCACGGTCATTTTGACTTTGGGGAAGAGTCACAAGTCACGTGGTGCCAGATCGAGTGAATAAGGTGGATGAGGAGACGGGTTTTCCGACCCTGCCTTTCCGTTGTATGGCACTCGGCAGCAGCATTCGCTGTGGTTTTGATCACACGTCGTAAAGACAGGAAGGAGACTTTGGGAACTGCTTTGGAAAGCGGCACAAACGACGGGATGAGTGTGTTCGAAGTGAGGGGAGGATTTTTCAGGGGATTCATGATGAAGTTTTTTTAAAAAAAATGTAAAGTTCACTGCACATTTTGATCACTCTGTGTGTGTGTGTGTGTGTGTGTGTGTGTGTGTGTGTGAAGCTACTTGCTCCAAACAGCCTCCCTTTTGACTTCTAGGTCAGGGTCCTTGCTTGCTTCCTCCAGCCCCTTGTGACAGTCACACTCCCTGACTCAACTGACCCAAACCTCCCTGGCTTGGCCCAGTGGGCTCAGGGGGAGCGAGGACCCTGGAGAGGGGTCGACCCAACAGCCCCAGGATGCGATGGAACTGGTGGAACCGCTCGGCCATGTGGCCCCCAGGGGGTTCTCAGGTGGTCACTCACTTGGCTGTTTGTCCTCACAGTTGGGGCGCGTGGCGCTCTCGCCGGTCTGGTTCCTCTACAGCCTGTTCATGAAGCTGTTCCAGCGCTCCACGCCGGCCATCACCCTCGAGAACCCCGACATCAAGTACCCACTGCGGCTCGTGGACAGGGAGGTGGGTGCGGCCCCTCCCCGGGCACCCTGCTTTCCAGGTGGGGAGAGCACAGTGTGTCCCCTGCTCGGGCCACCGCAAGGTGGTGGCGGAGGGATTCAGGCCCGCTGTCCCATGGGTGTTCAGAGAGAGAGACCCACAGGATGTGGGGGCCCACGCCCCCACTTAGCAGGTGGGAAACAGGGTCCCTTGGAGAGGAGGAGTCCCTGGTCCCAGGGTTGTCACTCACAGCCTGGCGCTCCTGTGCACCTTGGCGTGTCACCCTCTCGTCTGCAGAGGCCCTGCGTGGTCTCAGCAGTGTGACCTTCAGTGGTCAGGATGTAAACTTGTCCTCTTCCCTGCTCCCTCCCCGGCTGCCATTCTTACTGCCTCCCTAGTGACCGTCTCTTCCCCCACTTCCTGGCTTTATTTTTGGCCACCCTTAGCTGCTTCTACAGGGGTGTGGCAGGGAAAACTCAGTCATGGAGCAGAGAAAAATCATCCCTCCTGGGCCCCGGCCACGTCCCCACCCTGCACTTGTGCCAGTCCGGGTCTAGCCCTGCCCTGGGGGAGGCTCAGGCCCCGGCGGCCACAGCCTGGCGGTTTCCTGTGACTGACAACACGCGGCTGTTTGTCCTGACGGTCCACAGAAGAACTAAAAATGAGACCAAAGTGAAAAACGTGAAATAGTCGGTAGCCACTTCCCAGCAGGGCCTGCGCTTACCCCTCGGTGTGTTTATACACAAGGGGGCGCTCACACGTTTTTTTCTCAAACAAATCGTAGTGTTTTCAAACTCTTTTTTTTTTTTTTGTCTTGTACTCTGCTGTTGATGTCGAACCCTAGAAGTAACAGATGGTTTATTACGAAAACTTCTCTGCCCCGCCCAGAGCTGGCCCTGCCCGCTGAGCACCTGGGACCCTGACCCCAGGCGGGTCAGTGGCCTGGACTCGCCCTGGGAGGTTGATCACCCGGCCAGGCCATGAGCGGGTCCGAGGGACCGGGCCGGTGCCCCTGACCTTCACCTCTGCTGGCAGCCAAGGGGACATTCCTTCTCTTTGGGACAGGAGGTTCTCCTGTGCAAAGCCGAGTCGGGTGTCCGAGGTGCTCTGTCCCCTGTGAGAAATCTGCTGTTCTGTCAGCCTGCCACCTTGCCGTGTGCAGGTGTGACGCGGCTGCACTGTGCATGCAGCCTCAGTCACGGCCGCCACACTCGGGCCTGGCCCTGCCTCGGGTGGCTGGTTCAGTCTCTGAGTTCTTTCTGCCACCCGCCAATGCTGTATCTGGGGGCCAAGGTGGACCCCCATCCCTCTGCTGGGGTGTTCTGGGCCACACGACATCCTCCCTGAGTTCGCTCTTGCCCTGTGGGCCTAGCGGCACAGAGGCCCACACAGCATGGCCTGACCCTGCCTCTCCTGCAGGTCATCAGCCATGACACGCGGCGCTTCCGCTTTGCCCTGCCGTCCCCACAGCACATTCTGGGCCTGCCCATCGGTGAGTCCTGAGCACTGGGCATTTCATGGGGACGCTGGGGAGTCCAGGGAGGGTGACAGTGCCCTGGCCTTGCAGGGCGAGGTTGTTGGGACGAGGGGGAAGGCCCAGGGTCCCTGGCAGTGTCCCCAGCAGGGCAGAGGCAGGAGGCAGGATGCTGGGACACAGTGGGACCCCAGGGCAGGACACAGGGATCGTCCCTGCCCCAGAGTGACCCCTCCTGTTCTGCAGGCCAGCACATCTACCTCTCGGCTCGAATCGATGGGAACCTGGTCATCCGGCCCTATACGCCCGTCTCCAGCGATGACGACAAGGGCTTCGTGGACCTAGTCATTAAGGTGAGGTCCCGGGCGGGGCTACAGGGTGCGGTGGGTGGCCACCAAGTGGGTCCAGTGCCCATCAGCCCAGTCTCCAAAGCCCAGTACCCTTGTGCCTGGTTTCTGAGGGAATCACAAAGGACAGCTGCCAGCGGGAGCCGAGGGAGGTTCACAGGACCCGGGGCACAGGGTGAGGATGGGGAATTTGACAGGTGGTGGCCAAGGCATCATGGGGGGCGGCCACACGGGGGGGCCTTGGGACACCTTGAAGAGGCCCTTGCTCCCCACAGGGGTGAGGCCTGTCCACAGGGCTGAGCATGGAGGGCCGCACGTGTGTCTTGCAGGTCTACTTCAAGGACACCCATCCCAAGTTTCCCGCTGGGGGGAAGATGTCCCAGTACCTGGAAAACATGCAGATCGGAGACACTATTGAGTTCCGGGGCCCCAACGGGCTGCTGGTGTACCAGGGCAGAGGTGACTCGGGTTGGGACCCCAGGACCTGTGGGTGACCAGCCAGGCACGCCGCACCCTCCCCTGAGCCCTGGTCCTCTCTTCTCCCAGGGAAGTTCGCCATCCGGGCTGACAAGAAGTCCAGCCCCGTGATCAAGACGGCAAAGTCGGTGGGCATGATTGCGGGGGGAACAGGTACAGCCGCTGGCCGAGGAGGTGGGCGGGCCCAGGCCAGGGCCCCCGGGCCCAGCGGACCTCGCTCGATGCTCACACAGGGCGCTGTCTTGCAGGCATCACCCCCATGCTGCAGGTGATCCGGGCCATCTTGAAGGACCCGGATGACCACACTGTGTGCCACCTGCTCTTTGCCAACCAGGTCAGCGGACGCTCCCCAGAGTGTGCCTCCAGAGACGGGGGGCCTGGGTCACAGGTGGGGTCGGGTCACGGGTGGCGCTACCACTGGCTCCCTGACCTGGAGGGCGTGTGGAGCTGGCCTCCAGCCGAGCCCACTTCCTGCCTGCCTCGGCCTGCTATGTGGCCTGGACGAGTCGCTGTCCCTCTCCAGGATCCACTTCCTGGTCTGGAGAACCGGCTCACGAGGTGTGGTCGCTGCCAGGGTGTGTCCGGGTTCCGTGTTTTGCGACTGAGTATGTGTTTGACGGTGACGTCCCTTTGGGGAGACCGTGATGTGGCCCCTGCCCCTGCAGTGTGAGGGCTGGGCCCTGAGCCCCGTGCCTCTCAGATATGATGGAGGTCATCCTGTCCCCAGGGTCCTTCGAGGCCACACTGCCACCTGCCATCTGTGAGGCCATCGAGCCCCAAGGACTCAGGTGGGGCTTCCCTGAGTCCTTGTCCCTGCACAGCTGTGGGGGCCTCGCCCGGCCCAGGTGTGGGGGACGAGCAGGAGGCCCAAGGGAAGTCACTGCTGAGCTTGGCGGTGTTAGGTGGAGCCTGGGGGCTGACAGACCCTTGTCCCTCTGCAGGGTGTTTCTCCACCTGTCACGTGTTGGCCAGGACGGTGGTGCGGCCCTCTGTGTAGCTCTGGACTGGCATTCAGAGAGGGCCGGACCACACGTCTCGCAGGAAGTTTGGAAGCAGGTGTTGAACCCGGCACAATGTAGTTTAACTGGACGTTGAACCCAGGCCCTCACACATGCTAAGTCCGTGCTTGATCACCGTGCTACTTTTTTGGGGGGGTGGGTAGTGGGCATTGAACCCAGGCCTCTGCACTGAGCTGCAACCCTAGCCCCCTTTTTTATTTTGAGACAGAGTCTAGCTAAATTGGCCAGGATGGGCTGGAACTTGCAGTCCTCCTGCCTCAGCCTCCAGAGTGCTGGGGTCACAGGTGTGCACCACCATGGCCTGCAGCTTTGCTAGGATTCCTGGCCAAGGAGGCTACAGGGCTGTGCCCACTGCCTCCAGGAAGCTCCACTGAGTGTGGCCCGCAGTGGGTGCGATGACCTGCATCCCCTTCCCCCCTGACCTCGTGGCCCTGTCCCCCTGCAGACCGAGAAGGACATCCTGCTGCGGCCTGAGCTGGAGGAACTGAGAAACACACATTCCAGTCGCTTCAAGCTGTGGTACACGCTGGACAAGGCCCCCGAGGGTGAGCAGGGCAAGCTGGAGGGAGGTGGGAGGCAGGGCCCAGCGCCGGGCCTGGAGCTGGGCCCTCTGTGCGCTCGGCAGAGGGTGGTGCTGGGCCTGGGCTCAGGGGCAGGCAGGTGCCGGGTCACAGCTGGGCAGCGCCTGACAGGGCAGCAGCCTGGGTCCTTGCTTCCAGAGCGCCTGCCCTACCCTGTGCTTGACACCCTCAAAAAACTTGAAATGAGGTCAGGAACCCAAACTGCCCTTCAGGTCCCTGCATTAGGTAAAATGTGGGGACAGGAATATCTGAATATTCCTGGGTGTCGGGTGAGTCCGGTGCTGTCTGGCCCCAGGGACAGGGGACTGCAGGGCCTGGTGGGGACAGCGGTAAAGGAGCCTCTGCCCTATATGTAGAGAGGCAGCAGGGTGGGGTTGGAAGGCCGCCTTGTCCCAGTGAGAAGGGAAAGGGCCTGGGGCCTCCCTGCCAACAGGGTCCCCGAGGGCACCAGTTTCCAGGCAAGAGTCTGTCCCCACCCCCGCCGTGGGGAGGGGCTGCTGCCCCCGGTGGTGCCATGAGTAATGCAGGTGCACTCCCAGGGACGGGGTCCTTAACCCGTTAGGTACTGCGCCGAGAGGGCAGGGGTCAGGCATTGCCGTGGCACTGGGCGCGAGGAGGAATTGGGAACAGGCCACATGGGGTGGGGGGAGCGGCTGGGACAGAGGCCAGGGTGGGCGCCAGGTCACTTCCATACTGGAGATGTCACACGCCAGTGAGGGCAGCTTATCCCCAGGTGGCTTTTTATGAAGTGATTCCAGTTTATTGCCGGGCTGTAAATGTGTCTGGGCCGGCCCGCCTCGTTCTGGAAGGGATGTTAGGCCGCCTGCAGAGACTCTTGGGGTGAGTCAGAGCGGTGCACGTTGGAAAGCGGGAGTGGAAGAAACACACAGGCAGGGCTGTGAATGGCATGAGGAATGAGGCTAGTGCAGGTACTGTGGCCTGTGGGGTACGTTGCCGTGTGTGGGCCGTGTGTGGGCCGTGTGTGTGTCGTCCCCCCCGCCCCCCCCCGAGCTTCCCAGCAGCCTCAGCAGAAAGAGAATTCCTGTTCAGCAGCAGACTCCTCCCAGCCCCAAGACTGGCTGCCAGCCATCTCAGTCCCTTCTGCTCCTGGGTGCCCCCTAGAGGGGACACGGGGTGATGCAGAGTGCCGCCAGGTGTCAGCCAGCACCCGCGCCTGGGAGCCCACTGCGTTTGCTCTGCTGTGCTGAGGCCTGGTGGAGGGTGCTGGAGGGGATCCTGGTGTTGGGGACAGGGGACTTTTGGGGGCCAGAGACACCACTCAGCCCCAGCGAGCCCCATGGGAACCCAGGGGCAGCCCTCGGCCATCCCTGTCCTGGTCTCCTCCCCTGCCACTTCTGTGCGCTGCTTCCTACCTCCACCCCCTGCCACCTGCCACAGCCCCTGCTTCCCGGCTCCACCTCCTGCCTGGCGGTCACCTGCCCGTTGGCCAGAGCCCGGGGGCTGCCAGAGCCAGGCACCCACAGAGGGACCAGGGGAAGGCGTAGGCATGCTGCAGGCTGGGCCTCCCCTAGGTCTGGCCGAACGCCCGCTGGGCTGCCTGGCACGGTGCTCCCTGGAGAGGACCAGGCTGCCAGGGTATGTCCTCTGTCCCCCTCTAGTGTTCGTCCCCCTGAACACTGGAGAGGCTTGAACAGTGGTGAGCTTTGACATGAAGTGTTGGGAGTGTGGCATAGTGGCACACGCCTGTAATCCCAGTGCTCGGGAGGCTGAAGCAGGAGGATTGCTGAGAGTTCTAGGCCAGTGTGAACTACACAGTGAGACCCTTTCTCAAAACAAACAAAAAAAACCAATTTAAGTTTTAGAGCTCGGGCACGAGGCTTTGGGTTCCATCCCCAGCACACAACAAAACAGAATAACCTAGGTCACCCCTCCTGGGTCATGCAGAAGAGTCAGGTGACTGAGCAGCTGGTGTCACTTGGACTTCAGGTGACTCCGAGATAGGAGACAGGCACAAAGTGGGTGCCCATTTGCCCTCCGACCCCTGCCCCACCTTCTCCCATTAGACTCCCCAGCTGGCAAGCCGAGTCCCTCCAGCCACCCAGTGTGCCCTGGGCTGGGCGCTCTGTCCCAGCGCCCCAGCTGCTGGTGTGAGGAGGAGGCTTCATGGGCAGGGCGGGGGCCCGGAGCTGGGGGTGTTCCTGGCTTCTGTGCACACGCGGTCACTCATTTGGGACATGTTGCTTCAGTTCATTATTTACTGAGCAGCTACTATGTGCCAGTCACAGATGAAGGCTGGCCTCGTGGCCGATGTCCCTCAGGAGAAGAGTTGGGCAGGGAGCCCGGGGGCTGGGGTTTCAGCCATGCCCCGCCTCATGGTGGGACCTCGAACAACCCAGTTCTGCGTACTGTGGGCCTCAGTTTCCACATCTGTAAAATGGGGGAAATGGGGTCAATAACTCCTATTCTGTTGGTCCACAGGGGTCCTGTGGCCATGAGAGAGATCAGTGGAGGCAGAAAATTTTGCATTCTGTAAAGTGGGATGTGGGGAGCTGGGAAGGACCGGGAGGTCAGGGTCACCCTTGGTGCCCCTGTCTCCCACAGCCTGGGACTACAGCGAGGGGTATGTGAATGAGGAGATGATCCGGGATCACCTCCCAGCGCCGAGCGAGGAGACCCTGGTGCTGATGTGTGGGCCGCCGCCAATGATCGAGTTCGCCTGCCTGCCCAACCTGGAGCGCCTGGGCTATGCCAAGGAGCGCTGCTTCACTTTCTGAGCGAGGGGATGCCACCGCCACGGCCTCGCTGCCCACCGCCGTCCTTCCTTCCTGCCACCACCCCACGTCAGCTCACCTTGCGCCCCCGGGGCCTGTGTGCAGCCGGCCTTGCTGTGCCTGGTGGTGCTGCTGGGGTCTCAGCCATCCCTGCGCTCTGAACCCCAGCCCCCAGGTCCCAGGCTGAGGTTGCCAGCACCATGTGCCACTCGCCCCTCTTGGCCGTGGAAAGGGCAGGGAGTCCAGAGCTTCAGGGACCAGGGACCCAGCCTGCCACCCGTCACCGCCACCCTCGCTGACACTACAGGACATGACACCTAAAGTCCCCCCACCAGCCTCCAGGCCCCGCCGGCCGGAGCCTGGCTCTCATGGGACCCCAACAATTCCCCAGCATCCCCGGACACTCAGGCGGCCCTGGGCAGCCCTTCGCCAGCCTATCAGTGTGCTGAGGTCCCTGCCCTGATGGCAGAAGCACAGTCACGGCATTGGCTCCTCTGGCCCGCCCCTGCCATCCTGCCCCCCACGGGGGGACCTGTGCAGTGCCTCTTGCCTGAGAGACATCTTTGGTGGCCTTTAGATGACAGTTGTGTCCGCCTCCTGTGTAGCGGCTTTTTCAGTCATTTATGAGCAGAAAAAATGGAAGTAAAACTTTGCTAATAGGAACCCCGCTGCAGCCCTGTTGATTGGCTTCACCTGGGCAGGGGGATGGGCAGGGCTGCGCAGGGCCCCGAGTGCCTTTCAGGGTGCCCCGTGAGTGGGGAAATGTCCCGAGACCTGGCGACATCAGAAGCCAGCACCGAGAACGTGTCTGACATCCGGGGTGGCACTGCACGGCTGTCAGCGTTAGCTGTTCCCTAAGCCCGGAGGGACCCTGGACCGTAGTGACTCCCCCGTTGCTGGGCGGTTGGGTTGTTTCCAGCACATGGCTTCACTGGTGGTGCTCTCTTCATCCGCCGTTGAGGACTTCGTTTGGATTTTGCAGTGCTGGGGTGGAGCCCGGGGTGCAGTGCGTGCCCCTGAGCTGCGCCCTGGCCCACGTGCAGTGGATGGGCGCCCCAAAAGCGGGCCAGGCCAGGTGTAGCGGGATCAGCTTTTGAGCCCTCCCCGGTACCCGGTGTGGTCAGATAGCCTCGCTGGACCTTTCTCTGTGCCCGCAGGGTGACGGGCACTGTCTCCTTGGGGACCGGGCTAGGGCATGGCGGTGCCCTCCCTGTGGAAGTTCCCAGGCAGAGAGGTGTTCTAAGTCACACACTGTCCCAGGTGCTAGGTAATGCCTCCGTCGTGGCCTTGCCTTTCTGTCACTGCCGCGTGGTGCTGGGGTTCTTAGGCACTGGGGGGAGGGGGCTGGGGAATTAGCTCAGTGGTTACAGCGCTTGCCCAGCAAGTACAAGGCCCTGAGTTCAATCCCTGGCACCACAAAAAAACCACAAAGGCCCTGGCACGGAACAGGCGATGTCATGTGTAAGATGGCAGATTGAAGACCAGCAATGGGACACGGTGGGACTGAGGGCTGTTCCTGAAATCAGGCTGCAGGAAACCCTGGAGGAGAAAGTGTGGGCCCTTATGCAAAGGGGAGGACCTGGCCCTGCTAGGGCAGTACGTGCAAGGGCCCTGTCTGTGGTCAGAATGAGCTCGTGGAACAAACTTTCAGTAGAGACTGAGGTGGGCTTGACTGGTGCAGCCGAGGGTGTGAGCAGCCAGTACAAAGGCCCTGAGGCAGGCACTTGCAGGGTGGCCCAAGGAGTGTAGTGACCAGTGTTGAGGCTTGGGGTGTCACAGGAAGGAATGCCTGGTGTAGACCTGGGCCACGAAGCTCCCTCTTTTGCCTCCATTCTGTCCCTGGCCCTTGCTGCTTGCACACAAGGGCAGGGCTGGGGCTGCTCTTCCATACCACACAGGGACACTGAGGCCTGAATATACCATGGTTTCATTCTCCTGTTGCCTCTGAGAGTGAGAAAACAGGACCAAGGGTCAGGCCTTGAGCAAGGTCCTGTCTGAGCCTGCCAAGGAGGCTGGGAGGAAGGGGAGGAGTTGGACTGGGTCCCTACACCCTCACCTGATCTCAGTTTCTCGGCAGGTAAAATGGGTGAGGGCTTGTCTGGTGTGTTTGGGTATTGGGTTCTATTCCCAGTCCCACACACGGGATCGGGGGTGAAACCGGCTAGTCATGCTGGCCTTCCCGGACTCTCCCCACCGCAGATAATGTTTCCAGCTCCACTCTGCACCCAGGGAGTGACCCCCCGCCAAGCTACACGGAATTTTAAGCGGTCACACAGCGCCCCCTGCGTTCTGAAGGAGCACTACAGCAAGGGGCTTTTGCTAGAAGGATTCACCTTTCAGCCCTGAGAGCTGAGCCCAAGACTCCCAGGGATGGACCAGAGGGGACCGAGCTGTCCCAGCTCTGGATCCTGGGCGCTGTCCCAGCGTCCCAGCCCCAGACGCAGCCCGACTCCCAGGCCCCCTGAATGTGGTTTTCCGAGGCGGGGACAGTTCTGGGCCGGTTTCCAAAGGAAGCTGGGCCAGTTCCTCTGGCTCCTGCGTGTCCCTACAGAGTCAGAATCTCTCCCACCCCCGGCCCCACCCCACAGTGCCCTCCAGCCCTGTCCTCGGGACAAGATGCCCCACAAAGCTGGATGATCTCAGCTATGGCCGTCATGTTGGTTTAAAAATCCTGTAACATTTTAACATTTAACTTTCCTCGGATGAAAGTGCGACAGGCCACTGCTGCTGCCTGCCCTGCTTTGTCCAGGGGCCAGGGATGGAGGCTGAGCCAGGACTGTCCCTTCCTCCTCCCTGCATACCCCGGGACAGAAGGGTGGGGCCAGCGGGCCCGGCACAGCAGCCGACCGGAGGCCCACGAAGACGGGCCAGGGTTAGAGCTGGGTTACCAGGCTGATTTTAGAGGTCCTTCCCGTGTCTGGCCCTCAGACTCTTCTAGTTTTCCTGGCTCTTTTTTTTTTTTTTTTTTTTTTTGCGGGGGAGGGTGCTGGAGATCGAACTCAGGGCCTTGTACTTGCTAGGCAAGTGCTCTACTCACTTGATCTAAATCCCCAGCCCCGTTTTCCTGGCTCTTAACCTGGTTTCTCCACACTTCTCCTGATACAGCTTTTTATTTTATTTTCTTTTATTTTGGTTTTTCGAGACAGAGTCTCACTATGTAGTTCAGGCTGGCCTTGAATTTGAGATCCTCCTGTGTCAACCTCCCAAGTGCTGGGATTACAGGTGCGCGCCACCACGCCCGGTTTAGATTTTTATTTTTATTTTTTTTATTTTTATTTTTTGGTGCCGGGGATCAAACTCAGGGCCTTATGCTTGCGAGGCAAACGCTCTAACCACTGAGCTAAATCCCCAGCCCTCGGTTTAGATTTTTAAATTTAAGTAATGAATTAGTTTGTTGGTATAGTACTGGGGATTGAAGCCAGGGTTCCTATACTCCACTACATCCCCGGCCGGTTTTTGAGACAGGGGTCTCCCTAAACTACCCAGACGGGATTCAAATGTGATCCTCTTGCCTCAGCTTGCCGGCGTGCGAGGATTTTACAATATGGTTGATGGTCTGGCAAGAGTACATAATTCCACCTGATTTAGGACACGGCGTGTTTTTTTGTGTGCTAGAGATCCAACATGAGGTCTTAGGGGCGCAGCACCTGCACCCCCACTTTTGTCCAAACAAATACGTTGTGAGTTCCGGCGTCACGTTACACGAGGCTCAATGCTGTGGTACATCAATGAGAAACCCCTCATATCGAACAGCGCTACAACACTAAAGCTCACTGGGTCCGGGATCGCAGCAGCACACAGCCAACGAACAGGACGCTACAGGAATACAGCGAACTTACCGCTCAATCAAAACCCCTGCTTCATAAATCTACTTTTTGAGAGTGTGGGGGGACGGGCAGATCGCGTCACCCAGGCATCCCGCAAAGTAGGCGGGTCACCTTAGGGGCAACCTTTACCCGCTCAAAAATTCGTCTCACATTAGCAGTGAGGATTCGGGCGTCACCCCGAATCGTTATTTTCCTTACTCATAAGTTTAAGGCATAAGAATAGTTTAGTTTTACTTCGTGGGTAACGAAGTATATTCTCATTAGACCCATGGTGAGTATCAAATTGGTCATTGAACGAACAGCCCCCTTCCCTTGAAGTTTATCTTATTTATTGTTAACTTTTAATGTCATTTTAAATTTTATTTGCTTCGGGGAGAGAAAGGCTCCATAGTGCTCCGACACGGCGTATGCAAATAACGAGCTAGCAGAGCGAGGGCTCACGGGAATCTTCCCCGCCCCTTCCGGTCTTTGTCTCGTTTAAATTATCGCGAGAGGGGGGTTGGCCGGACGCCGGAAGTAGCTCTTCGCTCCGTAGCGGCTGAGGGGCGGGCTCGCGGGCTTCGGCGTCTAAGCTGCTTTCCGGTGGCTCGGCGGCGCAAGATGGCGGACATCTCCCTGGACGAGCTCATCCGGAAGCGCGGAGTGGCGATGAAGGGGCGGTGAGCGGCCTTTTCTTTCTTCGGGGCTCCGGGTTCGCGGCCTAGCGGGGTTCGTGGCGGAGGAGGGAGCGGCCCGGCGCGATGCGAGGCTGTCTGCGCCCGCCCCCTGCCCGAGCCGCGCTCCTCATTGGCCCGGGCGCCGTCGTCGCCGCGGGTCCCCAGCCGCCCGCCCACTGCCAGAGGCGCCGCGGCCCGGGCGGCCGGGGGAGGCGGGGGTGGGGGCGCCAGGCCGGCCCGGCGGGGGAGGGGCCGCCCCGGGATCTCGCGGTGCCACCGCCGCGTCCCCGCCCGTCTCGGAGTTGGGACAGCAGAAGTTTGCGCGGAAGTGACTGCCCGACCGTGCCGGGCAGAGACTCCAAACACCAAATCCTGCGCCCATCCTCCTCTGCGAGCTGCCTGTTGGCCATCCCCCACTTTGTGCGGCGTTGGAAGTTTTCTCTCGCTTTCATATGCATCGGCCTTTTCACAACCCTGTGTGCTATTTGTTCACTTATTATTTTTTCGAGACAAAGTCTCACTGTGTTTTTCAGGCAGGCCTTGAACTCACTATGCAGCCCAGGCTGACCTCGAGCCCGAGGCGATCCTTCTCCTTCAGCCTCCCGAGTGCTGGGATCACAGGCGTGCACCACCATGCCCGCTTTAACTCTTATTTTCTTTTGAGGTGGGGTCTACCTGTGTTGCCCAGGCTGGTCTGGAACTCCTGGGCTCAAATGATCCTCCTGCTTCAGCCACCCACCGAGCTAAGACTACAGGACAATCACTGCTAACCGGCTCGGGGCTTCCCCCCCCCCCATGCAGGGTTTCACTGTGCGGCTCAGGCTGGCCTTGAACTCATTATGCATGCCAGGCTGGTTTTGAACTCAGTGATCCTCCTGCCTCAGCCCCTCAGTGCTGGGATTACACGTGTTGTCTCCAAATCATATCTTCCTTTTGTAAATAGGGAATTTGAGGCTGGTAGTGGAAAACTGACTTGCTCCAGGCCACAGAGCCGTAAGTGCCTTTTAATGCTGGCTTTGTGGCTCTCAGGCAAGGACAGCTGGTCATTGGCCTTTTCTCAGAACTGCTGGGGAGGCCCTGGGGGTGATTCGCATTTGTGTTCTGTAGGCTTGCTAGACCCTTAGGTAGTATTAGCCATTTCCAGGTTTTGTGGGCTAAGTCTACCTGTATGAAAGAGTGGCAACTTGGCAGTAGTTTTCTAACACACATCGGATAAGTCAAATGTCTGTAAACTGCTGTAGGGATGTTAAGCATTGCTTTTCTCAGGTGTTCAGTCACTCACCAAATGTTTATTACCTCTTCACGCCTGTAGCTAGACAATTCCTCTCCTCAGAAACGTCCCAGCACCTGGGTCAAGCATACCCACTACATTTGCTGCTACCACCTTGCAGTTCAGCAGCCAGCACTTTGAGCTGCTTCTAGATGTGAGCTGCTTCTAGATGTAGCACTGACAGTCGTGTCTCCTCAATGAGGTCTTCCCTGAGGTCCCTTGGTGCTGGCTCCTTGGGCGCTTCTGTATCCAGAGGTTCCTTCTGTGATGGTGGAGCGAGCAGCTTCCCAGGCCCTGCTCTCCAGGCTTGTCCCCTCAGTTCTCGGTGTGGAGAGTCTTGTGCTGGGCTCGGGTGAGGCTGCGGTTGGGGTGGAGCCTCAGGAAGAGCAGGGCCCGTGCTACCAGGCAGATCTGGGTCTGGCACTGGCGCCTGTAAGGTTTTGTGCCCCTGGCCAGGTGACTTCTGAGTGGGACAGTGTCCTCGCTTGTATTGTAGTGGTGTTCATGGCAGATCTTCGAAGGCTCAAATGTGAGACCATGTGTTTTAAAGTTTATACCACACAATGTGACCGGCAAACAGTGGCAGTTGCCGTGCACCTTTCCTAAAATAATCGAAACACGAGGTCCCCAGGAGCATACTAGGGAAGGAGGGGGCTCAAGAGGCAGATGGCCAGGGTCCAGGTCCTTCCCCATTTTCTGCCTGATCTATGGGAATTGTGTAGCCAGTCCTGTCCCTCTCTCCTTGTGTGGAAAATGTAGGAAGAACTAACTGTGCCTGTTTCCCAAGACTCAGGGAAATCATGTACCTGCAACACTCTGGAGCGAGCCTGGCAGGGACTGAGTGCTCAATATATACGCGCTTTCGTAACCGCCAATGTTGACAGTTTTTTAAACATACAAGTAACATGACCCACTTTCCAGTGAGAGTACTGTTTTGCTGTTGTGCAGAGAGGGTTGGATAGCTAGTGAGGAAGAAACGGGAGAACACGCTGTGTTTGGGTTAAATCTTGTGGAAACTCTATTGGCTTCACTTGCCCAGCCAGCAGAGAGAAAGAGCTCCATGTGAAGATACATGAGGAATTTGTTTGTTTGTTTGTTTGTTTGTTTGTTTTTTGGTGCTGGAGATTGAACTCAGGGCCTTGTGCTTGCAAGGCAAGCACTAACCACTGAGCTGAATCCTCAGCCCTACATGAGGAGTTTGGACAAACTGCAGCAAGCAAATGTCATTTCCTACAGAAAATAGTGTTTGGCACACTTCTTGGAAGACATCCCCACTCTGGGAGCTCCGGTTTTAATGTTGCATGGACATCCCAGGAAGAGCTTAGTATTAGTCATGGGTTCGTCCTACATTAGTGCCACAGAAAGGTTTTTCCTCCTCATAATGGAAACCGCAAAAAATGGACACTGTGGAGGTGTAAATAACCTTGTCTCCACCTGTCTGATCACTTGTTTCTTTGAGCTCAAGGGCAGCATTGGGAAGTGCTTGTTCTTGAGCAGCCACACCCTGTGTCCCTTATTCTGTGTGAGACTGGAAAAGGAGCCATGTGTGGTGGTGCACACCTGTGATCCCAGCACTCAGGAGGCTGAGGCAGGAGGAGCGTCTCAAGTTTGAGGCCAGTCTGGGCTACATAATGAGTCCGAGGCCAGTTTGGACTATGTAGGAAGACCCTGTCGCAACCCCCCCCCCAAAAAAAAGATTAGGAAAACGGTCATTATTACTATTTTTTGTTTTGTTTTGGTGCTGGGGCTTGAACTCAGGGCCTTGCGCTTGCTACGCAAGTGCTCTACCACTTGAGGTGAACCCCCAAGCCCAAGGTCATTATTACTAATTGGGCCTCCAGTTGACCATCAAAAATTCCGTGATGAGGGACCTCTGGGCACCAGCTGCGCGCGCGCGCACACACACACACACACACACACACACACACACACCCGCTCCCTGCCACCCCTGGGTTCCGATGTGGGAGACCCCTGAGTCAGGGGCTGAGGAAGCCCTGGCTTTGCTCGAGTCATCGGCTGCTGCCTCTGGCTGGCTTAGCCACCTGGCCAGGCCGGGTCTTGTGTTGGAAGTCCTTGGAGCTGCAGGGGGGCAGTGAGTGAACCTTCCTGTCTGAGCCAAGGCTCTAGACTGGTGTGTATTGCCTGTTTCCTCGTTGAGATAAAATTAAGTGTAGACCTGATGGAGGAAGTGAGCTGCACATGAGTTGGGGAAAATAACTAGGATTTAAGTGAAAATCTGCACCAGGACTCCTGGGAAAAGGGCTGGCGTCCTTGTGTCTTGTTGTTCTTCTCATCCCTGTACCACCCAGTTCAGAGTTGGTCATGATTGGAACTCTGTTTTCTCCCTGTAAAATGACCTCAGCACATACATCCTCAATCCTGGAGACCACCAGCAGTTAAAGTCCACTTTATGTGACCCAGGCCCCTTCATGGCCTGACCTTTAGGGCTTGGGCACAGCAGCCCTACCCCCCGGCGAGGCCTTGCAGCATTCCAGTGGGGGTGGAGGGGGCCAGCGACCTGGGTACAGCGGGGTGTTTGTCCTCCAGCCGGCCTGCTGCGCCTTCCCTGGGATGCCG
>PVJO010023752.1:0-25427 GCA_004026905.1 Hystrix cristata | reverse complement strand
TCTTCTTCTTGCACTAATCCTTCGAATAAACCTCTTTATTAAGTCTAATTTTTTTTTTTAATTTCAGAGAGAGCACTAAGGAAATTCAGAGGCAAGGAAGAATGAGAACTAACAGGAGTTAGTTGTGGCACTGAATCCTTGCTTTAGCCCCAGAAGCCTCACAAAGTGTAACACACCACATCTGACTTTGCTGTGGAGCTCATATTCTGATTGGTTTCATTGTCCCCAGCCATCCTCTTCCTAGTATTCTACTTTCCCTGTCATTTTTAACAGTATCTAAAACATTGGAACATGGAATGTCTGAAACGCTCCACAACTCAAATGTCATGGATTGAAACTCCTGTTCTAGCATAGAAATTGGGAGAAAGTACCAAAAGCGGTCTATGAACCCTAGAAAGGAATTTCTCTTCCAATGTAATTTCCATATCTATATTAAAACCTAGAGATGTTTTGTGTTTAGTAGCTCATGTACAAAAATGTAAGTACATGTAGCTATGGATAATGTGTGGAGGCAGGATAATGGAATAAGAAGGACATGTTCTTTGTAGCAATGCAAAATTGAGTGTAAATCCAGTTACATGATCTTTTCTAAATAACTTCTGTATCTGTAAAGGGAAATACATCTTTTAGTTTTAAATTATTTTGAAGATTAAATAAAATAATGTTGAAATATTTTGCTTAGAACCTGAGTCATAATAAGCAGTGAATAAGTAATATTTGCTGTTACTCAGATTCATTTTAATTTGAAGAGTAGCATTCAGAAATAAGAGATTATATTACTGTTTCACTGAAGTTATACATCATAAACCTTACTTTCCATATAAATAATACAAATGGCGGGGTAGATCTTCCCTTTTATTATTCATCGCACCTATAACTTTGACATCATCTTTGATTTATCTGTCATTAACTACCTGTACCTGATCTTCTTCCATCCGTTCAATTATCTATTTAGGTCTATGTCAAAACTATTTTTTAACTGTGCACTCTTTTGATTCAGTCTCATAAGCCCTAACCATTTCTTCTGTGGATTTTGCAACAGCCTCCTACTTGGTACTTTCAAGTCAGTTATTGTTCTGTAACCACCTCTGAAGGTGGTCTCCTTTTAAGGTGAAATTTGCAAGCATTCCTATTACCTTAAAAAAATTATTACAGAAATCTTAGCAATAGGATTTTGTTTTAGATAAAACAATTCTAACCTTACAGTGTCATACAGAAACTAGATTTGATTTTAGACAATTGTCTTGCACAATGGATGAAGATGGGGAAAATTGTCTTTCATATTTGTGATTTGTTTTGCCTAAGCTTTTTTGTATACCAAAGGGTTAGACTACATGTACTGTTACCTGCCTATCAAACGTACATTCTTCCTTTCTTCCCAAATAGTGTTATTTCAATTTGATTGAGAGGCTGACTATTTTCCACATTAAAATTTTATTTCCTAGATTCCTTTGTAGCTAAGAGTTTTCACATTTTCCAGTTCTGGACAATGAGTCTGGAGAGGAAAGAGAGTTTCACCTTCCTTATTTGGGTAATACTCTTTCCTTCTTATTGTTTTCTTCCTCTGATTGCTTAATGTCTGCATTGAGCTCATGCAGTTTTGAGATATAAGAACCTTCTTTTGACCATGAAAATAGAGTTTACATATTAAGGATACCAGAGAAAGAATGATAGGACATTTGTGATAACATGGTTCACTGCACAGCTCTCAGCTGCCCCTCCAGACTTCTTTCATCTAAGAAAATAAACATGTTTTTATTAAATTCTAATTTCTAGAGATTTTCTGTTCATGTATTTTATCAAAATATCAAGGGATATCATTCTTTTCAGTCTTGTTTCAATATTTCTAATCCTAGCCACAAACATGTTAGAAATTTAGAATTTGAAAAGGTTTATCTCAGTTTCCCAATACTTATCTCATTCCTTTTAAAATGTTTTTTTAAAAAATCATATATATACAAATTAGAAAATACCATAATATGTTGTCATGCATCCATAACCCAACTCCAAGATTATCAATTTATGACCATATTTGTTTTCTCCATAACTTCCTTTATTCGTATTTTTGTAATTAGAAAGAATACTCACATAAAAACACATTACCAAGGAATACTTAAAACACTGAATCCTAAAATAATTTATTACTTAAGAAAGGATAGAAGGCTAGAATAGCTAGAATATCATGACTTCCCAAGAAGCATACATAAAGTACAGCAAAACGTCAGAGCAAAATTAGTTATAATTTTGGATTTCTGAGGGCTTAAAATGCACAACACTTAAGAAGAGTGGAAAACAAAAATCATATTGCTACAAGCACTCTGCAAACCAAGTGTTCTGTTAACAATTCACAAATGATAAGCATCAAATTTCTCCATTTAAAGTGATAATTTATTTCTACAATGTTTAATTCACAAACTTGAAGAGTTTTATAGTCCCATTTGACGCCAGAATTCTTATGCTTCTTTTCTTTGTATCAATATGTACTTTATAAACATAATTAATGACAGAAGAGCAAAAGTCAGTTTTACATTCTCCCTTCTACTGTTTGTTATTTTTAATTTTTCTTAACATATTTTGCAACTCCTTATCTGGAAATTACAATGTTATTAAAATAGCATCTGTATACTTAATTCTCTTTGAGTATAATAACACAAATATAGAAATCTATATGATTTCTTTGATTTTTAAATTAAAACATTCTATACATGTTAGTGCATGTGTTCATTTTAAAATGTTATGACAATCTCCAAGGGTATTCAAATACCTATATTTTTAATTTCTTATGCACACATATCCATATAAAATTTTACATGAACTGGAGTGTATAATACATACTAGAATAATTATCTTGGTACAATCTTTGAAGCCCTTTTCTTCTGTTTACTCTCCTCATTCTCTTCCTCCTCCTATTTTTCCTTCCTCTTGGTCTTCATCTTCTCTAATTGAGCTATTCCTCCCTCTGGCTGACAACATCAAGTTTAGAATTACAGTGCTTAGATTAAAATGTTGAATCTACCAGACACATAGTTTAGGGCATGACACCAGTTCTTCATTTGTGAAATGAAGATTAAAGCAGTCCTAACATCATTAAGATTATTGTATTAAGAAAATAAGGTATTTAAACACAAAGGAATACTATTCTCTCATAAAGAAAAATAAACTCAAATCATTTGTAGGAAAATGGATGCACTTGAGGCCATGATGTTAAGTGAATAAATCCAACGCACAAGCTTAAATAACTCTGGTTTCTCTTATATGAGAAACCCAAAATAGAGATGAAGACCAAAATAAAAGATAACAGGAAATAGGAAGATAGATCTTTTGCAAAAAGGAAGGGGACCATGTATCGGGGGAGGAGGAAGGGAAATGGGGGAGGAGGGAATAGAAAAGGCATTGAGATGTACCAACTCCCCATGTATTAAAAAAATAAAAATTGGAAAACAAGAGTAACCAGTCGCAAATTAAAGAAAGATTTGAATCATAGAAAGAATGGAAGCAATGTGAACATTGACTGTCTCCTGCTTGCACTATCAGCATTACATTTTCCACCTGTGTTACTGTGTTTCTCCCACAGTGAAATATTCTCTATTCCTTAGTAGGCTGAGGTGTCTATTGGCTTAAAACTTTTGTAATGCTTTACCATTTGGCATTTTACTATCAGTGTATTTATGTATCCTCCCCATTTTGTCCACTAAAATATAAGCTCTCAAGAAGCAAGAATGTGTTTTTTCTTGAGCTATACTGTATTTCTGCATCATAATATTATGTGTGCCTCAGCATTTCTAGTTTAGTACTTTCTTGTTATATAGCTGCATTACTTTATTTGATATTTAGCCTCAGAATACCCAGAAAGTCAGATATCATTTTAAAAATTTTGTAAATAACATAGATTAGGCTAAATACTTGCTCAAAAATTACAGGAAGCTGTTGAGTTAGGCTCAAATTTGGTTTTCCTTTCTGTATGTCAAGTGTTCTTCCCACTGTTCTCTTTTTTTTTTTGGTGCTGGGGATCAAGGATCAAACTCAGGGCCAGCAAGCACTCGAGCCACTGAGCTAAATCCCCAATCCCCTTCCCACTGTTTCTTAAAAGATATTTATCTTTCTGATACACACACATCCAGTCTCTTCAATGAGATTATAAATCTCTTAAAATCATACGTTTATTATCATTAATTTATACAACAATATGTGGCTTACAGTGCATAATAAGCATTCCTGTTACTAATGATTCTTCATGGAGTTACCCTCTGTATCCTGTACAGTATATGGGAAATGATGTTTTCTGGACTTATGATAAAATCTTGTTTATGTAGGTGTTAGTATTTAAAAGTAATTTGCAACAAGCATGCGAAGAGTCTATAAAACTCTAGGGAGACACTGATGGTTTTTGAGCCTCGGGCAGCATAGCAGATCGAAAGTGAATCTCAGACAAGGAAATTTAAAATAACATGAACAAAGCACAGTTGATGTTACACCGATTCCGGAGCAGGAAACAGTTGTTGTTTGTGAATTAAGGGAACTAGGGCAGGTGCTGTTCTGGGCTGTGAAGACCAAGTAAACTTAAGTGGGATATTTTAGGCAGAAAAAGACAAGGATGGAAACAGAATAGAGTTCTATTTTTTATTTTTTAATCCAGAAAGCTAGTACTTAAAATAAGCTCTACTCTGATAGCTTTACCGAGGTGAACTATACCAAGAGGTATCTGAAAACTTTCTCCTGAGGCACACGAGAATAGCCAGTTGTACAGGCTAATACACCTTTCAATCAGCCAACTGCAAAGCTACGAGTTCTCTAATGAATGACATTGAAAATTAACTTTTCTCATATTTATAGATAAAGAAAAATGAAGGTGTATGGGCGACATGTGGGCAAGAAGAGGTTCTTAGATTTTATATAAACACTTAAAGACCTGCCAAGTCTGGCCCGTTCTCTCCATTTCTACTGCAATTAATACAGCCCCAGCACTCCTCACTTATCCCCAGATTCAAACCTGCATCCCAATTACTTGACCGTCTGTCTCCAAAAACCAGTCCTTAGTGTATGAAATTACTCTGTTAAGTGATCCTGTTAAAAAGCCAGTGTGGACGTCTGACAAAAAGCAGTTAGTTCTTGGCTCCTACCAAGCTTATTTTATGGAACTAATATATTCATAGATGTTCTCTAACATTAAAATACATATAATCACTGTAATCTGGTAAAAATACACATCTTTAGATTTCAAATTCAAAGATTCTAATTACAAAGTTCTAGTGTAGGACTACACAACTTTTTAACATATGCCCTAGGAAAAGGCATAAATTGAGAGTATTTGTGTGCCCAACTACTCATTTTCTCTAAACATCATTCTATTTCATGATTATTTACCTAAAGCATTTTCCCTCTTTACTCAATCTTTTTGTCTTGCAAATGACTACAAAACTCTGCCCCAGGTTGCTCAGACAGGGATGGCTTCTCTAAGCCTTCCTTTATTCCTACTTCGTTCTAACAGTCACTCAGTTACTGCTCTGTATTAATTCTACACCTTCTGTATATGTAATGTCTACTTTATATTGCATCTTTATTGTTATCTTCACAAACTGTAAGCTCTTGAAGAATTCATAGTCACCTTCTGTGTTGTAATTCATAGGACAAAATAAAATTTGAAGAGTTAAATTTTTTGTTTTTCTTTTTGAGAAAAGGGCCGTTTCCAAACTTCCTCAGGCCTTGGAGGCAAACTGCTACCCCATCTCCTTAGCCCAGATAAAAGGACTAACTATGCAGATGCAGACACATGAGGTATATTTCATTGGGAAAGAATGCAGGAGCAAAGCTTCATTCAGCGTGGATGAAACAGGTCTGAGTTCCTCCCTTCTCTTACTATAAAAGAACTTTGAGTACTTGGATAGGTGAAATGGTGAACTGAGGCAACATGAGACTCCTTCATCTCTTAACAGCTAGTTTTTAATAAAATCTTGTCCTTTCCACCAAAATAGCTTTCTGTGCTTTTTTGGGAGCCACACACAAAAGGACCTTTGTGGCCAATAAGGGTGTAGGTGGCAGCAAAGTACTTGGCACATATTAAAAGAAGAATGATCATCGAACCTCGAGATTTCTTCCTTCTCTCCTCTTGCTCCTCCTCCACTTTTTCATTTATTCTTTTTGAGATAGAGTCTCACTGTGTCATTCATAGTTGCCTTCAACTCACTTTGTAGCCCCAGCTGGCCTCAAACTTGTGACATTCCTGCCTCGACCTCCCAAGTACTGGGATTACAGGCTTGTGCCACTACGCCAGACTCGAACCTTAGCATTTCTCCTGCTGAAAATAAGAGTAAAAAGCAAATATTTTTCTATCTTTTTGTCATAAATATGTACATAAACATATGTTTATTTATTCATTATACAAATAATCATCATATACAAATAAATCTACAGAGGGTTCTCCTAACATACTTAGTAGATAGGGACTAGAGAAATCTTAGATGGTAGCAAATGTAGCGCTGCCATTTTCTCATTGTAGTCCATGAACTTTTCATGTAGAAAAATATACATGAAACTCACCATGAATACATAGTTGTGGGGAAATTTCCTTAAAATAAATTCATTTACAGGGGACGGGGTGTAGCTCAGTAAATTTACCACTAGATTCTATCTCTACCAATACAAAGAAAAAAAATTGACTACTTCATAATTTGAAGTAAATTATAGTACTAATTTATATTGTGGACTCTTCCTTTCAAATACAGACGTTGTCTTGCGAATTTTAAAAAATGCCCAGTAAGTTTCATCATTTGTCAATATGTTTTCCCCTATAAATTTAACCTGATTTGATCATATAAATATAATTCAGATAATTTTCAATAATCTTATGCATAATTAAAAAGGGAACATACTTTGTGTTCAAATTATTTTTATGTCATTACAAAATTGAACTGTGGAAACTAATCTGATGAAGCTGTAACAAAAATAGAATTTTCTAATTGAGAGACACTCCCACCTTTAGTGATAATAATAATCACTTAAAATAAAATTTGGATTGTCATTTGGTAGGATTTTTCCAAAACTAATCATTAACATGTGCTTCACATCAGTAGACTTTTTCCATTTCCTATCACACTATTTACTGTGTCAGATGCACAACTCATGACTGAAATCAGCATTTTAAAATAACCATAATTCATTTATTAGGCCTGAGACCTTTGTTTGCATAGAAGACTTACAATTTAGCAATTTGGAGATTTCAGAGAATGGTGATAATTTGATACATTGATATTTTTTTTTCCTTCAGTCCAAGTAAAGAATATTAGAAATATGCAGACTGGTATAAAAGTAATTTCTAGGGATTGGGGATTTATCTCACGTGGTAGAGCACTTGCCTAGTTAAGCGCAAGGCCCTGAGTTCGGTCACCAGCACCCACCCCCGCCAATTTTCTGTGAAGTCCCCCGCATTACCTTTTGTATTTGTACTTCTTTCTATCTAATACATCTGCTTATGCCTCTCAAAAAAACTGCATGAATTTAGTATTTGGTAGGTGACTCAAATGACTGCAATTTGTATAATGTGAATACTAAAGACTAAGTTATGAAAAAAATCTAATAAAATTGGGTAGTTCAAGTTTACAATTTAAAAGAAGAGTTACTTTTGAGACAGTAAATGGAAATTAAATTGTTTCCATATTTTATGAAAATGTATGTGCTTAGATGTATTTTATAAAAACGAAGTCTTGTCTTGTTTCAAGTCAAAATATTAAGAATGCTTGACCTTAAACCTAGTAAGTAATCTTTAAAATAGAACTTGAATCCTGTAAACACGGCTATTGGTTTGCCTTAAATTTTAAAAGTTAAAGGTTAACAATTTTGGGTCTATTAGAATAACAAAATAGAAAAATCTCAAGACATTTTTCCATTGACTAAACTGTAAGTTGTTACTGAATTGCCTACAAAAGCAGGAGTAGAAAAACAATTTTTTCTTGTGAGTAAAGTGAAAGCAAGATATATAGCCAATTATTAACTCATCAGCATTCTGCAGCACTGCTTTCAAAGAGTAGGAGGAAAAGAAAATAATGAAATAAGAAAGTGTGTAGAGGTTTCTGTTTTATTCAAATGATTGTGTACAGGTGCCTGGATATATGGAAGCAAATAAGTATGCAGTCGTAAATTTAGTAGAAGGCATTTTTAAAGTGTAATACATGTTTTTGATTAACCGATCTTAAAATATAAAACAATCCAATGGTTTTGACACTCATAGGCTTTTTCTTAACAAGGATAGAATTCTAATTTATGACTTTGGGATTCCTTTAATAATCACATAGTTAATAAGCTATTTTTTTTAAAGTACGTATAAAGAAAAATACCAAGTTGATCCTTAGGAGAACATTTCAGGATATTCTTGGAAACATTTGTTTTGTGCTTTACACTTGCAAAATACTTTAATAATCTCACATTGGGAATTCCCGTGTGCTTCGGAGATAAGTCTTAATTTTTCATTTTTTATATATATATGTGTGTGTGTGTGTGTGTGTGTGTATAGTGAGAGAGAATAAAATATATAAATACATATATACAATTTAATGGTTTTACATTTTTCTTAATATAATGTTACATTATAATCACTGTTTCTAATACTATTATTTGGAAATTTATGCTTCCTTCAGCTAGTAAGAACATGCTCTGGTGCACTTTCATTAGGTTCTTTTTGTTTCACTAAGTTATGTAAGAGATTTATATTTTATTCCTATGATCCCTCTCATCAGCAACTCAAGGTGGGTGTAGTAATGTCTCCATTTTATAGATAAGGACACAGATGTACACAAAAGGTAAACTTCCTAGCAAATAAGTAAAAGAGCTTGGATTTGAAACACAATAATGTGTCTCTAGTGTCTGGTTTTAAGCACTAATTCCACTTACAGTGTTAGTTTGCAAGAAAATTATCATTTTATCCTTTGAAAGTCAATTCACTCAGAGCCTCAGGTTATTCAGATGAAAATTTAGGAGTATGGTAACTGTTAGGATACTCAGAACACAGGTGTTCTGCCTAGATGAGTAGACTGAGTAGTGGGAAAAGGATTCTAATAACAGTAGTTGTACTTGGTGAGTACTTACAGTGTAGCAAGGTTGCTATTGATATCATTTCCTCTAATCCTTACAACAATTCTGCAAGACAAATATCACATCTTCATTCTATTGTTAGGAAAATTAAGAACCAGAGAGATTAAGTATTTTTTCCAAGATCATGCAAATAAGTATGTTATCTGGGTTTAAAATCCTACTGTATCGGACTGAAAGAAATTTGTGTTTATTTTTGTTTGTGTACTTTTTCTGATTGCCTTTATCCACAATCATTGTAACCACCGAAATCATGAAAATGAATATTGCATTATTTTATAATAATCTCAATAAATTTCACAAAATTTATTTCTGAATGCCTAAAATTCCCATCTGCAATGTACCATTTTATTTTGGGTCACCAGACATTCTGGTTTGCTAAGGATCACCCCAGTGTATTCCTGGCCTACTCTTAGCATAATTTTTTTAATGGATGTCGCCTTTGCTCAGCATATCCTCATATGAGAGATTGGTACCACCAGACTCAGGAGTGTTATTCCTGGTAGGTAGCCCCTTGGCAGGCCCCTATAGGTAAATCACAACACACATTCTCAGAAATTTATAGATTTTTCTTCTTCCATTTTCTGCAAAAAACTTTTAATTGTGAGCACAAGCTTCTGGCTTGCTGCTGGACCCTCATGGAGGTACATACTGGACTGTGGGTGATCGAGTTCCTATGAGAACTGAGTTGCCCATTGTGAGCTATGTTTTGTTTCACCTACACAACTCAAAGTTGAGCAAAAACACAAGCTCTATACTGACAAATAGAAGTGGTATATATGAAATTGGGTTTATGTGGCTTCTTAAAATAGAAATACATTTTGAGTGTAAGTGGCTCAGTGACAGTGGATTTTATCCTGCTGTGCACCGGTGTTAGTTTGAGGGGTGGGCTATAGTCAACAGCATTTTAAAGAATTATTTTGGAAGCAAGTGTGGCAGCACACATCTATAATCCCAGATTTCTGGAAGGCTAAGGCAGGAAGATTACAAGTTCAAGCCCAGCGTAAGCAGCTTAGTGGAACTCTGTCTCAAAGTAAAGATCAGAGTTGAACACGTAGCTCAGTGCAGAGGCCCTAGTTTCAGTCTCTAGTAGCATAAAAAAAGGAAGGAAAAAGAAGGAAGGAAGGAAGAAGAGAGAGAGAATTTACTTTTGCTGTGAAAATAGGTACAACAGCTGGCACACCGGCAGGCTGATGTACGTACCGTTTCTGGCTACAGCTCACACATGCTGCTGCTGACCTGACTAGCTTGGCAGCATGAAATAGTAGCCAGTAAACACCGCTGACATTTAGGTCTTTGATCTATTTTGAGTTAAATTTTTTATATGGTGACACACAGAGGTCAAGGCATTTTTTTTGTATGTGAATATCGAGTTTTCAAAGCACTGTTTATTAAAGACAATCTTTTCTCCAATGTATGTATGTTTTTGGAGATGTTGTTAAGAATAAGTTGACTGAATATTTTCATACTTTTGATCTTTAATATGGTAAAGATAAGTTAAATATCTGGCAGAGTGTGTGTTTGTGCATATGAGATATTATTGGGAGATATATATATATATATATAAAATGTTGAGCTATCCTACAAAGATGGCAGTTATTTTACTAAAAAAGTGATAAGCTTTTGATAAAAATTCAGTTATTTTTCTGCAGTTTTAAACAACTAGAAATGTCAAATTCTAAATACAATATTTTTCATTTCATGAAATGCAAATTATCATAACATTTTGATGTCTTTTAAATAATTTGCCATTAAAGATTTAGACAATAATGTTAAATAATGGAGAATAGTTTTATTTAATTACCGACCTATGTACAGTGCACAGCAAATTACTAACAAAAAATACCATTTGAACTTCCATCATTTTCTTTAACAATTTATGCCTTAACTAATTATCATCTTTAAAAATGTCACCTAGAAGACATACCTAATTTATCTAACTTCCCTTTTAAAGTCTAATAGACATAAGGATAGTTTTTAATCATTAAAAGCTTAACAATCAAAACTTACCAGTTTTATAGACTGCAGTTTTATATAGATACCTTCATATCTAACAAATCTCTATGTGGATAATTTGAAGTTGTTACATAAAATCATTTAACAGCCCATAAATCATGACATGAAATATAATCTTGTAAATACAGCTACTTATCTGAGTCAGATCTTCCATTTAAGGAAGTTTTTACAAATATGCAAACATTTTAAAAACGTGTGGAGAATGTATATTTCATGCTTTCAGATGTCATGATGTGTTTTTCAAGACACATGAAAATTAAATTTTTATTTTATTTAATAATAAATAGAATTATGTATTACAGCATCTCACTGCATTTGAATACTGTCAATATTTTTATTACACGACTGAACATAAAATATATGTTTCATCATTATAGACACTGTCAAGAAAGCAAAATAAACACTTGGCATTAAAAGAGAGTACAATACACACTTCATATGTGTACAGTGAATTTTGATGAAGAACTGATTATGTTGAAAATTCTTAATGATAATGATACTCTAAACTGTCACTTAACTCTGACAGCTGGCGAGTGTGGGATTCACGTTAACATTAATAATTCATTCAATCAGAAATTAGTTTTTGAGTGCCTCCTATGTACCAGGCACATTCTTGGATTATAGCAATGACTCAAAAGAGAATCAGCCTTTGCTCTTATGGGAATCATAATCTAAGTGTAAATTCTTCATATTCTCCATTTGAAAGTAAAAGGTGCTATCGGTTGTTTGCAGGAAATTGTTACCGAAATGATTGGCTTCCTTCCTGCCTTTCCCTGCCAGCATGGAGTGTATTTACAGGGTAACTGAACTGTAAATGTTTACAAGGGATTTCCCTTGTCGCTTAACCCCTGTGATATTATAAGTGCAATCATGATTCGCTCATATAGTAAGATGCATAGTAGATATTTCTCTCAGAGAGAAGCAGTGTTGGTGTCAACTCTGAGCAGCTGTGACACAGAACGAGGCACATCTTTGAGTTTTAATTTTAAGTAACAGTTAATAATTAAAAAAATTAAATTTAAGTTGAAGACATAAGATGTAGAATGCCAAATCACATAAATATTTAAAATATAGCTTACTACTTAGCTAAATTAATTTAAACAACATGCTTTTATAAAACCGAAGCCCAAAAGGTGATCTCTGAAGCTTCTAAAAGAAGGCAGCTATGTAGTTATGAGAAATGTGTGCACAATTTCCCATCTGTGTTATACTTGTCAATGATAATTAAGAATTATATATATATATATATATATATGTATGTGTGAATGATAGTGATTTCTAATCAGGGAAATATGTAGGTTGAAGCTTAATTTATATTTTATGGAAAAACAATACCTCTCATTTAAATTGCTGAAATTTTAATTTCCTGAAAATCAATCATGAATTTTAAATGATTTTGAAAAGAAAAAAAGCAAGGAATAAATAGCATATGTTTAGTTAAAAACAAAGAATGAAAACCTGAAGAAAGATGATCATTTGTAACATCAGTGGAAATTCTGAATCAGGCCAAAATCAAACTAATTGGTTTTCTTCTGGAACTCAAAGGAATTGAAAAAAAAATGGTATCAACAAACAAGAACCTGGTTATTATAGAACATCATTTAAAAGACATCATTTTGTAAACAGGAGGGTGATGAAGAGATGGAGGGAAGGCTGAGGGAGTGGGTGGTAGAGGATGAGAACAGAACTAAGATTTGCTATGTGCATGTAAGCGTCCCCATGAGGAGTGTAATCATTTGTACTATACAAACATACCAATAAAAAAATAAAAACAATAAGAGACATGAAGAGTCAAAGTGTCAATCAAAAATGTTCATATAATACAAACAAAGCATTGACTTTCATATTTGTTATTCATTGCAGGATGGGATTTCTAATAAAGCTATTAATTGCTCATCAGTAATAAAAAAACAGAAAAAAAGTCCATTGTTTATAACAGCATTCCACACTGCTTATTCACTGCAAATAAATTTTAAATTGTTTCTAAGATTTGGGAGAGAGTTTTAAGGGTAGCATTTAAATTAATTGCTGCTTTTAAATCATTTACCACCTTTAGTCTGTCTGTTGTCAATAAAGGCCTCCATATCCCCAAGTAAACACTTTAAAGGATATAAATGAACCCTGTAGAGATTATTGATGGGATTCTGCTTCTTCACTAATAATCCCCACAACTTTCCTATCCTAAAGTATTAAGATAAAACCAAGTACATTAATCAATATTTTCCCCAAAACACACTTTTCTAAAAATGATCATTTTATTAAGTGTAGTGAATATATTTGCAAGGATTTCTCTGAAATGCGACTCTACTTGTATTGACTTTTCCCTCTTTATTAATGATGCTTTCAAGACAATGTAATATAACAAGAAAATCAATAATTAATTCTTTTTTCTTTTCTTTTCTTTTCTTTCTTTTTTGGTGCCAGGCATTGAACTCAGGGCCTCGTTGCTTGTTAGGCAAGCACTCTGACCATTGAGCTAAATCCCTACCCCAATCACTGATTAATTTTGATGGCACTACACCATCACACTTTCAGGCACTCAGTATTAATTTATGATTGAAAATGATCATGTTCACATTGCCCTTTGGGGTAATTATAGTAATCCTTCATTATGTGTTAAATGAGGCAGGAATACCACCAAGCCAACTTCAAAGACTGAATGTATATTCAGACTTTTTGCTTTTAGTGTAGCATATTTTTTTCAAAGCATAAAATTATCTGAAATTATACACAAACATGCATGTACCTATGGCTGTGTATTTGAATTCTGAATTATACAATACCTGGAAATTGAATGCAGGATAGGAAGAATTATCCTCTGTGAACTATGTTACTTATGATTTCCATATCAACTCATCTGTTGGCAAATCAATAAAAGAAATCAAGACATTTGTAACTAATCTACATCTCTTCAGTCAACATCCATCTTCTCTACTTCTTCAAATGGATTTACTATTATGTGACTTCTCCAGCAAACACCTTACCATTTCTTACAATTACCAATTATATTCCTTCTAATAGGCTTGGTCTTGTTTCTCTCCTGCCTGTTAAAAGTTTCCTACCTAAGTGTATACCTCACAGATAGTCTTAACTTTTTACAAGGCTCTGCTCAAATGCATTCTTTTCAAATAAATGGTCAATTTAAAAGAGCACCCACTGTTTTCCTACTTATCCATGATTCTCTGTTTTCTTGCTCAGCTTTACTTTTTCTCCCTGGTTACTTGCCTTGCCTTGTATGTGGGAGATGGTTTTGCCTGTTTTCTTCCCTAATGCCTCTCTAGAGATAGAATAGAGCCTCTTACAATGTAGTATTATGAGATATCAAAAACTGAATCTTGAAGAAAGGACTAAATAAATGACTGACTAGTGATCAAACAAAGAGTGAGCGATTGGAATAGCAATAACAATCACACAGTCAACATTGGTGAGAGGTTATTTACAAAAGGGAAAAGAGAATTGCAAATAAGTAGTATTCTTCACTTATGTTGTATTATAGCCAATTTGTTATAAAGTTGAAGACAAAGAGGCTTGGGAATATGCTTTAATTGGTATAATTTGAGTGGTAGCTATTCCTTTCTTATATAAAACCAACCTGAGAAACAATCTTTCTTGATTGCATACTAATTTGGCATTTCAAATCCCCATTCCAGTATATTTGTAAATTTCTTAAATGAAAAAAAGATTTTTAGTGCTGTCGTGATGGAAGGAGAATTGTTTCCAAAATTCCTTGAGTTATATATAGAGGTTTTCGTATTAAATATATCATCACTCTAAAGACAACCCAAAATTAATATATGGAAAATGAAAAAAATATCAAAGAAGAAGAAAAATCAAAGACTAATAAAACCTTTTGTCTCTAGTCACTAATGCAAGTAGTTTTGGTGGATTTGAAAAAAAAGTATGTTTAATATATTACTCTATCTCTACAGCCTATTTAAGAAACCCATTTGAACAGTTCTGAGTACTTCAGTGGTGAATACAGTGTAACGATTCCTTTAACCTTTTATTTTGTGCAGTATCATTAAGATTTACTTTTCATTGTTTTAAGAAATAAATATACACTATTTTCTTCAATTGCACTACTTAATATGAATCTGAAATAAATGCTAGTTTAAGTGCATACTTCAAATTTTATGAAGTAGCTGAAGATGAAGGAATATCAAGTGCTTTTATTTTACTTACTCCACCTGGTACATTTACAATTCATTGAATTATATTTATAATTTAGGAAAATTTGGTATTTAAATATTTGTTTCAAAAATTGTTGTAGGAGACATTTTAAGTCCAAAAATTGTTTCAAATCATTTTGGAATTAGTATTTTAATCCAGTGATTGCTATGAATTTTCAACTGTTGATTACTGGTCTCCATTGAAAAGTGAGGGTCATGATCCATTTCAGACAGTCTGTGTCCTATGAAAAAAGAGAATCAACAGTCCAGCTGCCTTAGCAACACAAATCAGTTACCTAGCAGTTGGTATTTGACTATGAGGAGCAGAAGAAGTAATAGAACTGTTGATGCTTAAAGCAAATTTGGAAAAACAGAACATGAGAGACAGAGAATAGTTGGATACAAAACTTCCAGGGCATGAATCAGGAAGAATAGATGGATGAACAATGGGTAAGATGGTTCTGTACAGAGAAAACCCCCAGGAACCCCATTCAAAAGCCAGAAGTTGAATTTTGGTGCTTCCTCTATCCTCTACTTCCTAAATGATTTCCATTGGAGACTTACTCCCTAACCTCAAAAACTTACACAATCAAAATCTAAACACTGTGCTGGATATGGAAAAGACACTGAAAGAGAATACCCCCTAATTCTTCCCAGAAAAATGTAGCCCTAGTGTGCTCCTTTCTTCATGTACAAAGATTTCTGCCTTTTTCATCATTCTGTTTAATTTCTCTCATCCTTGTTTTGAATTAGAATCAAAATACTGGTTACATGGAGACCATCTGAGGCACAAATGTATTTTTAGTTTGGCTTATAAAAATAATCAAAATTTAAGTGAGAAATGACTTATCTTTAATATGTACCATCTCTCTGTAAAAGTTTGGAATATCTGCTTTTCTACAAAGTCATAAGTGGATGGAACCTACCTTCTTTATACTACATTAGCCCATTCTTGTTGCCCACAACTATAATCCATGTTCCAATAGTCGGTGCAAATAATACCAATATTATTCTCAGTCATTTGCTTAATGTTCTATGATTTAATTCCTCCCTTTATAGAAAAATTTTTCATTGTAATAGCATCATTTGATATTAAGTATGCATGTTACATAATTTAATTTCATATAATTCAGATTTATTCCTATTACACATAATGTTAAAATAAATGTTACAAATGAAAAGGAAAATTACAATTAGAATTTATTTTTCTTAAATGTGGTATTTGTTTCTTTAGAAATGCAGGCTTATTTTGCATAATTTGGTATTTTCAGTGTGATTAAGAATATTAACATCCCTTAAATGTAAACAGTAATCGAGGTAAAGTTGTCTAACTTTTATAGAGTTGTTTCTCCCTGTGAAAATATGTCCTTGCTTTCTGGTCCTTTTGACTTATGTACTTTGCATACTTTTCCTGTCCTGAGTCTTGTGGTTATTCCATGACTTTTAGCAACTCCACTGCATAGTCTGTGCTGTTAGACAACAGATAGGAATAGAACTTTTATGAGTGAATATAAAACAGGCTAAAATTTCAAAAATTGTGGATAATTTGAAGAGATAAGTAATGAACTATTTTCTTAAGCCTTAGACACTTCTCTATTTACTTGTCATTTCTGTTGCACATTCAAAAGATTTACATCTGCTGACCTTTTAGAAAATGAATATTTGGCACGCGTGAAAGAAGCAGAAAGCACTGTTGCATGTGCAGCTTCATCAGTAATGAGCAGAACCAAAATGTCTTCTATTGGCACAATATCTAATAGTAACAATAAGGGAATTAAAGTATGTGACAGATTGGACTTCCCCTTCATAGTTTATGGAAAAACCCTCCTCTCAATGCCTTGATGGGTTGGGAAGGGAAAGAATGGAGTGATAATAAATGAGTTTATATTCCTGATTTTAATTCTGTGTAATATCTACAAGCAATCTTGCCACACAATTGCTAATGTTTTATAAAACAATTTAATTTTTTCTGCAGCTAAAAATCAAGTTAGAATACCACAAATTCACTAAACAAGAGGAAAGTATTTTTTCATATTTATCCAGAGAAATAGAATTGCCAAACTAGAGGTAATTTGCTTGATGTTAACATTGGTTAGTCTATATAATGCTTAAAAATGTTAGGCTTATGTTAATGTCTTATATGAATTTACATTCACTGTTAATTAGCTGAAATATTTTTAGAATATCTCACATCATTAGAATTGTTCTTTTTCATAAGTGAAAAAGTTGTGCCGCCTGCTGTACAAAACTGTTTTCTGTCATTCATTTAAACTTGCCTTGGTTTTTTTTTTAATATTTCTGAGGCAACTTCCTTTTAATGATAAATTCTAGGGTTCACTGATGAATATCTTAAAAGAAAGAGGGAACTCTACCTTTGTCTAAGGAAATAATGCAGAATAGCAGTGGGACAAAAGTATATACAGAAAATAAATGGTTACAACAAGACAGAACTATCCCTTCCAAAGGCATTTATATTAGAGCCTTGTCTTTTTCTTCCTCAGCAAAATTCCATTCAATTTTCATCTGTTTAATACCTAAGAAAGCATTCTATATACTTGTTTCATTAAAGGATAATATGTGAAACTTTTATAGGCAATACATATTATGTACTATATATGAAATAAACAAAATAGCTCTCATAAAATGAAGGTAGAGACAGAAAAAGAGAACACAGAGATAGAAGGGATGAAAATTAAAGGCAAAAACATCTAAAACAGCATCTCAGTTTTGACATATTGGAAGAAACATGGCCTAAGACCAGGCCTAGGTATGGACTTCAATATTTAATAACATTTCTCCAAATGTATTGAAGTATCTTTCCATCCTACTTTATATCGCTATCACCCACACCATCTTGGTAGCTTTTTACTTTTCCCCAGTCAGACTCTGTTGTCCAGGCTGCCCAGTCCCTGCATGTTGGTTCCTGTGGTTTCTCTTCTTCTCAACACTGTGCTGTCTCACAGAATTCTACTGTTTTATAGCTTTGAATTTAAACTGTTTTGTAAAGAATCTACTCTTCTACCATTCTGATGGTCCTTCTTGAAAAAGAAACTTTCTGCTAGTTTCAAGGTTTCTTTCTGGAGAATGTGGGAGAAGAATAAGGATAAACACACAGAAAGCAAAGGACTTAAACACTTAGATGAAAAAGAAAAAAAAAATCCCTCATATGCTTTGTTCAAACTTGGGAAATTTTGAAAAAGACTTGTTGATTATTCTGTCCATGAATATAAAGCCCTTTTACTAAGAGTGTATATAGTTCTATTTGAGACTATTTGAAAATGTGCGGGGCAATTTTGATAACTTCTTGTAAATGTAACAGTTATAAAATTGGCAACATTTATAAAAAGCAAAAACCTATAAAAACTTCTAAAACTTTAATCTTCTACTCCAACCCTAGATATTTTGACAATAGAAGAATGAGATGCTGGGGGCAACATCCAAATGCTTCTTAATACCATTATTGTTTCAAATGAAGGGACTGCCTCAGTATCCAAGTCTCCTCTTTCCTACTCGTCTGCTTAGACCAGAGAAACGCAGGGACAGAGCGACCCGCTGCATACAGTGTTCCTCAGTATGGCTTCCTCTACCTGCCTGAACACAAGTAGGGCTGTGACCACATCGCTGACTCCTATCTTGGCTCTGGGATATGTCCTGATAAGAAATTGAAATATATTCATTGAGTTAGCAGTGGCGTCCTCCACTGGTGCTGACTTCTGCTCACAGAGACAGTGTAGTATCCTCCTTCATTTTTGAAGTATCCTGAGAGCCCATGATATCTGTTTTAACTTTAAATCCATAAAGGACTCTAGGTGGGCATTCTGTACTCTCACAGTGATATGCATTTGCCTTGGAATCACTTTTGTACACACACAAAATCGTGATTTAAAATCATTTTTCTCCTTCTGACACAAGACTGCATGCATGATTATTTTGATTCTGAGAATGAGTTAAACCAAGGATTCCAAAGGCTCTTTGAATGCCAGTCTATGGTCGCTGTCAAAGCAGCAGAGGACTCTGATTTGGCAGATTTTTAGAGTCTGGTTTGTAAATAGTCTCAGTGTAACAGCCCCTGGCCTTTCTCTGCCCAGGAAGGCCTCAGTGCCATAAGCAACTCAAATCCAATGAAATTTGAAAATGTAATTCCAGAAAGACTTTTTAAAAAGACATTATCATTACCTGAAGGGTTTTTTTTTTGTTTTTGTTTTTAGATTTTTATTAAAATTTATCCAAAATTACACAAACTTACAGGCAATTACACAAGCTTACAGGTCACAATTAATTGTACCTTTTGCTTATGACAGTGAGCAATGTAAACAGCCACCTACATACAGCATTAAGTCACAACTATTTAAAGTTACTATAGTACCCAGTGTACGTGTCACCGATTTAAGTTTGGGTCATTAGGTTCTTACTTTTAAAATATCATTATTCCTCTGGATTTCTCATTCCCCTCCCCCTTTGCCCTCTTCTTGTTCCCTTGAACTCTTTGTCTATTAGCTTATATCTGACTCTTGTCTTTTTGTATCTATTGTTTACCCTTTTGTATGTATTTTACCTCACTAAATGAGGGATACCATGTGGTATTCCTGCTTGTGAGACTGGTTTATTTCACTCAACATTATATTTTCCAGGTCCATCCATTTTCCTACAGATAACTCTAGTTTTTCACTCTTTATAGCTGAATAGTATTCCATTATGTATAGATACAACATTTTGTTTATCCAGTTATCTATTGATGGGTATATGGGTTGCTTCCAGAATTTAGCTATTACAAATTGTGCTGCTATGAACATTGTTGTGCAAGTATCTCTGTAGTATGATGTTTCTAGCTCTTCAGGAAAGATACCTAGTAGGGGAATGGCTGAGTCATATGGGATTTCTACATTCAGACTCTTGAGAAATCTCCATACTGATTTCCATAATGGTTGTAGTAGTTTGCTTTCCCACCGACAGTGTAGGAGGGTTCCCTTTTCACCACAGCCCTGCCACCATTTGTTACCGTTTGACAAATAGTAAATCAGCCCTCAATATTTCAGTGAGGACAGAGATCAGAAAGGGGAAGAATGCAACAGGGCGCAAGATGAGAACAAGTTAATGGAGCACTCCCCATTAAACCTGTAATTCCCGCAGACCTACACAAACATGAAAAGGCTTTTGTCATGTGTATTCACCACGAAAAAACTGTTTAGTCCCACTGACTATAAAAGTCTTGAAAGAAGCAGACACATGGGTAAGTGTGAACTTTCTATAACTGTAGCTCAGTGACTTATTTTGGAAAAGTTTAAGTGTAAATTTAAAAAGAAAACAGTTATTTAGATGCTCTGCTTAGTACAGTACATATTTAGCAGTAGAGATTATTTCATGACAGACATCAATAACGTGAGCTGTGCACAAATTTATTCATAATTTATTTGGTTCAGTAAAGGACTTTTTATGCCTTTCAAAAAGCCACCAAAACTCTAATAATGAGTGTTTATAATTACTGGTAAAATCAGATGAATGATAATTTATTAAAAGAAGTAAGAAATGAACAATTAAGGCAGTTTAAGAGCAGGACTAGAAATAACTCTTACTGGGAAGCTTCTTAGATTGCCTAAAGAAAAATATGAAGCACATTTTCATGAATTGTTTCCCTCAGACTTTTAAGATAAGGATGATTAAATACTACATTACAGTATCTGGCAGAAGTTTATTTGATCATCATATTTTAAAAAAATTAACGTAAAAGAAAAATGTTCCCTCGGTGTTTACACTCCTTGCGAAGACATTCAAATAACTTTGGCAGCATTTTGAATAGTTGGCAGTTTCTACAAAACATGCCAAGTAAGGGACACAACATTGCTACAATATGTCATGTCATGTTCTTCTAAAACATAAATACTGAACTTTCTCCATATGTCTCTGTACAACCTGCTATAGTAACATCTTTGTAGCATACCCACGCACCTTTGAAAAGTAGGATATAACCAGCACAAAAGCAGATAAAATATTGCCATTACTGTAGCTATAATTACCTGGTTAGCAAGATAAGGTCAGTAGAAAATCACATATTAAAACAAATTTATTCAATAACACTGGATGTTTTATTTCAGTTCTGCTTTAGTCTTCAAGGAAACTGGTTAACAATAAGAAAAGAAAATATACATAGGCCTTCTGTTGTGTTTATTGATTTTTTCTCTCTGGCTAAAAAGTCAAACTTTTCATTATATAACATTTAGAAAATACAGGTTCGTTCCGATTAAAATAGTTAACTGCAAGTAAAATATAAGTTTACATGTGAGAAAGAATGATTTACTATTATTTTATTTTTCATTTTTGAAGATACTTAGTATTTATTTCCAGTTTGTTAACATGGGACACACTAACTCCAGCTCCATAGGCCCTCAATAAGAATAGGGACTATTTATTAAATAACCAAAATCCTCACATTTTGTGATTATTTAATATTATAAAAGTTTAGTGTAGACCCTTAAAGCTGTTCCAATAAAAGCTAGCAATGCTGAATTTTTGACTGATTAGAAAGAATGTACAAAAAAGTAAAGGTTTGTGCCAATTGTATGAGTAATAGGAGTGTTTGTAATAAATGAACTTCCTGATGAAGAGAAGTGATGCAGGTATTGCATGTATTATAAAAGTTTTCAAAATGTGTAAGTCAAACTGTAGGAAAATAGTTATTTTCTTATAAACCACTTGACTCTTTGCATGGGAGAAGAATGCACACTTTAGAATAGAGATGATGTATTAAAAAAAAAAAAAGGAGATCCATCAACAAATTAGTAGACAAAAGGAGCCACAGACCATTTTCACACCTGGAAAAGTTTGAAACAGAAACAGAGCCTCAAAAGACAACATTTACTGCTGCTCGATAAAGAAGAGAACTTTATCCATATGTTAAAGTTCAAAGATGCAAGAAGAGCGCTAAAGAACAAAAATCTCAAGTGGTATTGATTTTTTTTTATTTTGATAAGCAAAACCGTCTTTTTAAATAACTTGATATGAGTTAGGCACCAGTTGTGAATTACTGTAGACAGTACCATGAAAATTCAGACCTACTTATGCTCTCAGCCTGTCATCTTCTGTCTTTCAAACACATTAAAATTTCCCCTTAACCTTTTACAATTTCAGTGTCTAATCAGTTCTGAATCTGAATCTTTGCCAAGTTTTAGACAGTATAATTAGCAGCATAAGCCTTACCTTGTAGCCCATTCCTTTGGAGGAATATGTTGTGTACGATTGTTAGATCTACCTATGTGCCCATATCAGGATGCATTTTTGTGCTGATTCCGTATCAAATATCTCCTTTTCAATCAAAGTAAATAATTTAATATATTGAAAGACTTTCTTCAATCATAATCAAAATAAATTATTTCCATGAATGATAGCATTTAAACTGATACAACAGAGAAATTAGAAGTGAACTATTTAAGAAGCTGTGGCTGAAGCTTTCATTTACCATCTTTGCTTGTATCAAATCAAGGGTTGGAATTATAAAAGTTCTTCTTAGATAAAACGTTGGTAAAATATCAGTCCACTCACCATTCCGACTCTCTTCGTCAATAGCAACTATGGTAGCTGGTGGGCCTCCCCTAGCTAGTTTGCAATCTAAAGAAAGAAAATGATCAAAGGTAAGAATTTACAGTTACAGGTGTACTCACCCTGAGTGTCAGTCTTTTATGATACATATTAATATTTACAAAGAAAAATCCTACAATCAAATTAATATGTGCCATTTTAAATAATTACAAATATTTAAGATATTTCTTACCACATCATAACACAGTCACTTTGTACATCAAGAAACTATTAAAATATTACTGAGAAAACACCAGCAGAGATCACTGGAGAGAAGTCCTTCAGGACAGATATAATGGGATGGTAATTTAACCCAAAGAAATAACATAAAGGAACGATTAACAAGGATAAATTGTAATTAAAGGTTCATAACAGAAACATAATTGGACTTTAATTGTGATAAAAGTGTCTAATTAAAGAGAGTGAATAGAATTTTAATAATGTTCTAAAAAGAATAAAACAAAGACAGACAAGCAATGCTCATGAGGTTGCTTGAGATTTTTATATTTGTCATCTTACCCTCATATTGCCAGTCTGGAGTCAAAAGTATAGAGTCATCAATGGAAGCAGATCAAAAAAATGGAAGAAAGAAAGGAAGAAAAGAATATATGTATATATTTAGTGAGAGATTTAAAGATATTCAAAGCATTATATAACACCAATTACCTAATCATTTGTAGAAATTATATATATATATATAATCCTTCTATCACATTTTGTAATTCTAATATAATAACACAGTAACTTAATATTATACATCATTAGCATTTTAGAAACTATTATAATTTGAAAATAACAAAAGGTACATTTATATGTTTCTTATGAAAAGATAAAAACAAATAATTCGCAGTCTATTACTCTTATGCTGAAAAAAATGTTCAGAACAGCACCTGTCAGTCAGTGGTAATGACTAAAGCATTGTGTCAAAAGCTGCTAAATCCTTGCTGAGTATCACACAGTAATGGACATAAAAACAGTATCATGAACTATAAATAGAATATGAATACTTTGCTTGAAAGATGCCAAATATAAATTTCAGAGACATCAAAGCATCCTCCTAGGAGGCAAAAAATGTGTCTCATATATATATGAGCTGTGTCTCATTCATATATATATATATATATATATATATATATATATATATATGTTTTTTCTCATATATATATTTTCATATACATATATGAGAAAAAATATATATATATATGAGAAAATTAACTTCATATAAAGTCATCCAAATATGTTATTTGGAAGATGACTTCAAGGTTTATTTATTAAACTATTGCAGTTTATTTATGGAAATGCACATGAATGGGAAGGCTTTCAGCAAGCAACATTCTGTATTGCGAGGTCTAGTCTGGGTCATATGAAACAAAGAAGCCAGGTCATCTACACTGTTTTTGTTTCTTTCCCTGCCAATATTCTAGGCATTCCAAGTCATAATATTTTCAGATCTGTCATAATTTCTGCCCATTACCCTCCTTCCCACACCTGTTGGCACACTCAGTTCCTCATTGACTGTCACCTCCACTCTACACTGGTTCCCTCCCAGAAGCCTTGTTCTTAAACTGCATTTATTTCAAGAGATTTGCCTTCCTGTACCCAAAGCAAAGTGAAAATAATGGTATTCCTCTGCACAAACATCTATGCTCCCTTTGGAATAAAAAAGAAAATTTCTTTGGACAACATTTGCAGTTTTTGATAGCTATGTGCCTGCTGTGTTTTAGACATGGAATGACCATGTCCCTCAGGAGTTCACATGTTAAAAGCCTGGTCCTTTGGGTAGTAACTGTCGGAGGTGGTGGAAACTTTCAGAGGTGGAGCCTAGTGGGGACACACCCTCAGGTGGCATAATGTGGTTCTCTGGAGACCCTGATCAGTTCCCGTAAGAGTAGACATGTGTAAACTGGAAACCCTGTCCCCTGAATATCCCTCTTTGCCTTCCTGAGTCGTCACGTGACACCTCTCTCCCCAACACCACCATTGTACCATCGTGATGTGATCCACAATGGGCCTTCATTAGAGGCCAAACATATGGGGCTGCCCATTCCTGAGTTTTCAGCCTCCAAATCTGTACTAAATAAACCTCTATAGCTATTTTGTTGTTGCAACAGATAAAGTCTAATGCCGACCTAAGCATTCTTTACTTAGAATTAAGCATCCTGCCCTTCACTTACAAAAAATGACTCACTCTTGTTGGAAGGCACCATGTATTTTCAAGGAAGGTTTACTATATAGAATCATTTTTGTATTTACTTCTGCCTGACAAGTCTCTTCTTCTCTCAGTAGAATTAGATATTTTACCTGTTCCGCAATAACTTTGCCATATCTCAGAACCAGACTTTATCTTTTACTCTCATATTGTCATAATATATAGCATGATATCATGGATTAAAACAAATATATATCTGTGACTTTTTCCCTCCTTTATGTACTTAAAACATAAGCCTTCATTTAATCAAGTTTGTAGATTAATTGCTATCTACTAATATACAGATTATTTTCATGTATTCTGTAGGAATGAAAAAATTTAAGAGTTTTGTCTTCAAGGATCTTGGGTAGTAGGAGTAAAGACGAGAACAACAAGGACAC
>PVJO010023751.1:0-25614 GCA_004026905.1 Hystrix cristata | reverse complement strand
CCTGGAGCCATGGCTACGCAAAACCATCAGGAGGCCCTACTCCGACTTCCCAGGGCAGTGCACAGAGCGAACCCAGGTCTAACTGCGAAGACTCGGGTCATAAAGAACGTCTTTGGACCGTCAAGTGTCCTCCCATCCTTAAGTGCCCCTTTCATGATGTCCTCTCCATATCGCCAATCTTATGTTTCAGAAACACTTCATCGCTGACCTGTCTGTCATCCCCAGGACAGGAAGTGCCCTGGAACAGGAAGGAAGCTCCCAGAAGGATGCTTGTTAGACTCACAGAACATGAGCTGGCACTAGCTTGACTGAGGACACACAACTGAGAAGAGGTGCGAGTGTCTGGGCACTTGTTTTAGTTACTTTTCTCTCTTTGTTGGGACAGAATACTCAACACCCAAAGTTAGGGGAAGAAAGGTTTATTAGCTCACAGTCTGCAGAGGTTTCAGTCTATAGTCCGCTGGGTCCAAGGCAGCCGGCCGGCCGCAAAGTAAAGTGAGGAAAATGCAAGGAATGTATGCAAACAAGCAATGCAAACAAGCAGCTAGTTAAGCTTCTTCCTGTATCTATTATCTAGGCTACCTGCCCCCAGGGCAGCCCACACTCCCATCCCCCAATCTCAGGCTCACATCCTTGATCCCAGCAGAACAATGCCAAACCGATCAATGGATCAATTTAGTAATCACACACTCTAGATCCAGCTATCTCTTACCACCTGAGGTTTTGGGGTGACATCTAGACACAAACCATAACAGCACTGCAGAGGTGGAAGCGGGGAGAAAGTGGGAAGAGAGAACCCTGGAATTTGAGTTAGGTCTGGATCACCAGGGACCACACTGAAATGTGTATGATGCTAAGCACACCAAGAGTCAGCGCCAGGGTTTCAAGCCAAAGTCCTGTGACAAGATCACACTTTGCAACCAGGAAAGAGAAGAGGGCTACCTGCCCTGAGCAAACGGAAGCGAGGATGCACAGAAGCACTTGGAGCTTGAGAGCCTGGGGAGGAAGAATCGCAGATGGCAAAAGGGGTGATGAGTCGTGGAGGACCCACTTTCTTTTTTGGATGAATGGACACACATGGCGGTAGACTCAGCCGAGGTCAGGGTCTCAGCACAGAAATAGAAACCATGAAAGAAAAAAACATAAACTAAACTTGGTCAAAACTTAAAATTTCAGCTCTTTGAAGAACACTGGTAAGAAAACAAAAAGGCAAGCCATAGACTGGCAAAACATATTCACAATACATACACCTGAAAATGACTTGCTTCCACGATATATAGAGAACTTCCACAATTCAATGGGACAATCAAGCCAATGAGAAAACAGACAAATATTTGAACAGGTACTTCCCAAAAGGACACATATTTACATATCTACATGCATAATGACACATGAAAATACACTTAATAGCTCAGATATGAGTGATGCAAATGAAAACCACAATAAGATGACATTATACAGCCACCACAGCAGCCGATCTTAAATCACTGATGATATGGACTTGGAACAAGTCGAAACTTCTCTTTCTAGAGGAAATAAAAATGGTACCGCCTCTTTGGAAAACAGTCTCATAGGTTTTTATAAACAAATGTATGCCCAATAATGTGCCTGGTAGGTATTCACCTTCCCAAAAATAAGATATATGCGCAAACAAAGAGCTGTAAACAACATTCAAACAACTTATTTGGTATGGCCAAACAGCTCCTATGGCCTAAGTGAATTGTGGTGTATTTACACAGTGCAACTCTACTCAACAATGAAAACAGAATGAACTACTAAGCCCCCAAGGAAGTGTATCTGGAAAGCACTTGGCTAAGCAGCAGTGGCTGCACACACAAGTGTGCACGATGCACGATCCCCGCAGCATGAAACCTTTACGGTGACGGCTCTTCTGTGTCGTTACAGGAAACAGATGGACAGCTGCCTCATAGAACTGATTGAGAAAAGGGGACAGAAGGGAAGGCTTGAAGGCACGAGGATGTTTGTCTTGATTGTAGTGATGGTTACACAAGGGTTTAGTTTTGTTAAAACCCATCCAGGTACTCTTAAAGTGTGTTTTAGCAAGTCAATAAACTTGGCTTCAAACAAACAAACAGATACTCTGTGATGTGAAAAGCCACAATTGACAACTCATGAACTCACCATGGGGAAGACCTCTGGCTTACTGCCCTCGTGGGATGGAGCCTTTTTAACTGAATTCTAGTAGCTGCACATGATGACATGTTCTCAACAGTATCAGGAACAACAAAAGTCAACTCTCAAATGGTTTTTATTTAAATTACTGTGTGATACAGACCCCTGATGTCCCTCTGTCTGACAGAAGGTATGTTACTATAATCATTTCAGAATATTTTCACTTGTTAAACCTTTATACACATTTCATCCTTAGTAATAAAGAGCAAGGTTGAGTCATCACAAAAAGTGAGGACGGTAACATATGAATGTGGCAGAATGAAAAAGCGGCTGTGCTAATGATCAGTGTTAACACAGCCACTAAACAGCTGCCCGGTCTCTCCAGAACCGGCCTACACTCGGCTGCATGCTCCTGAGCTTTCTCTTCTGGCTTGGGACCATCTGTCATTTGGCAGACACGCTGTATTCCAAGACATCTATATTCAACTGCCACTTTTCAAACCCCGTGAGCACGGACTAATTCTAGACAGGGCCACGATGGTCTATTTTAACATCTTGTTTTTCTTGAGTTTCACTTAAATCCCTATCGCAGGAGGGAAACATTCAGGAAATTTCAGTGGCAAATGCAGCATAATTGTTTCTGGGAAGGTTTCCTTACCTTATGCAAGCTTTTAGTAGCAAGTCAACAAATTTTCAAGCCTTTGGAAGAAGGAGAATACCGCTGGTCAATAATGAAGATTCGCTGGGGATTCAGCTATTCAGAAGCCTGACAGATTTCGAGCATCTGTAAGTTTTTTCTTCACAGCTAAATTTCAACTTTAGTTCTGACTATAATAATATTTTAATTTGTTTGGGCCATATTCAGATATAATTTTCATGTTTTTCAAATTTTATGTATCACTTATGAGAAACAGAAACAAAGTTCTTTTTCTTGATCTTTGAAATAGCCAAGAGTACCCAGCTAATTTCCAAACCCTTTTTCTCAGTTGAGAAGGGCAGGAAAATGAAATGGAACCAGCTTGCTGAGTTTAACAGAGAAAGTTCAGAACTGAGATGAAGAGCTACACTATCATCACCAATAGATCACATCAAGCAGCTCACGGGCAGCCCAGGACATGTCACCCTTTAGACCTTCCTGTTGAACTCCCACTGGATCTATCATCCTGGCAGAGTGAGACACATTGGCGTTATCTTCACAGAGGACTCTCCCTATGAGTCTGTTTTGTTTAAACCAAGTCTATCAGGTTATTACTCCTTTGCCAAACCATCCAGTCTGCACTTGATCAGTTGATCAGTCAAAAGACTTGATTTAATGAATAAAATGATGAAAACAACTCGGTTTTAAATCAGAAATTAAAAAAAATAGACTCTAGTGCAATTCACTGTTTACTCTTCTCCTTGACCTTGTGTTTACATTCCAAGATAGAAAGCTCACTTTTCTCTCTGCTCTAAATGCTGACATTTAGGATAACCACAGGGCAGTATACAGGAAGCTCTCAAAACATGGAAATTACCATCTTTCTTCAACTATTACCCATCCTCTCCATTTCAGTTTTGAGCATCGCTAGTAACCTGTCCTCAGCCCTAAGAATTAGCGGCTATAGCTATCCTTGAGGATAAAGAGTCTTTCTGTAAAAACGATCATGTAAACAACTGCGTGTTGGTGCTCGCATCACAGGAAACCGGTCACAGTGTTGACTCGTTCCCAGACCCTGGCACACTAACCCCTCACACAGCCAGGAAACAGAGCAGCTAGCCCAAGACCAAGGCAGTCCACGTGTGAAAGGGCTTTGCTCGCCAAGAAAGCACCTACTGTATTCAAAAGCACCTTTAGACCAAAAACGAGCACTGCAGAACCTGAGGGAGCTGAATTTTAAATACATCCTCTACCGAGAAACACTGTTTCCACTAAACCTCTGAAGAGATTCACATCATTGCCAAGCCCTTCGCAGAGCCGCAGGGGCGGGCCTGGTGTCCTCTGCCCACGAGAAAAACGAGCAGGAGAGTCCTGTCACAGCCTGGTCCGCTCACCTCCTGGCACTCGTTCTTTTGCTCTCTCTCCCAAAGACCCACTGAAGAGAATAGACACAAAGATAACGTTTCTCTTTAATGAAGAAAATGAGAGTTCTGTGTGTGCACTTGATACCGTTCCCCCAAACCTGTGCTCAGACTCTCCTTACTAAAGGAAACAAGTCTGTCTTGATTTTCAGTGTTGTCACAATTAAACACACACACACACACACACACACAAACACACACAAACTATGTACACATCTCACAGGAGCTCAGAGGTCTGGAGCACACGTCCAGCTCAGTTTAAATCCGCACACACACAGGTACTTGGCTCGTCGAGCTGAGTTCACTATTGGAAGCAGGTACGAGAAGGCGTGAGTTACACTCCCCTGAGCTTTTGACTCTGCCCCCTTACCAGCTAGTGACAAATGAGGCACAGGCGGTGACACCTTTCCTGCTGCCGACATGAGTGCTGAACATTTGGAATGAAGGTGAGGAGCCCCCAGTCCCAAGCCGACATGCCCAAGAAACCTAAAAGGAAGCACAGCCCAGACCCCACAGCTGGCTCTAAATCGTCAGTTCAGAGTTGGCTTCCACTGCGTCCCCACGCTCGGGGTCAACCCACTGGCAGAAACGTCACTCCGCTCATCGCGTTGGTAAAGCCGTATTCTGTGACACAGAGTCTTAAGGAAGCAAACTTGACAAGGAGTGCAAACTTGTTCAGACTCAAATGAGCAGGTATAAGCTACTGTGTGCTTTCTGGAGGAGTGTGAGTGTGGGGGGGGGCAGTTATGTTCCAGTTTTTCTAACCAATGACTAGAAGAATAGTAACGAAATGAACTTTTCAACATACAATTACAGCTGAAAACATTTTTCCTGGACTGAGTAGAAACAGGACCACATCCCAAAACCCTTTGCTTTCAGCTGGAGAGTTCCATTACTGCACAGTGCCATTAAGTATGCAGGAAAAGAATTAAGAAGTGACAGAAGATGAAAATCTTAATGTGGGACATTTTAAAAAATGTGTCCCAGGGAAGACAAAGTGAGGCACGATCAATTTCCTGCCGCCCCAGCGAGCTCCATCTCCTCCTGCCCAGTGCTGTGCTGTGCTGTGGGCCCCGCTGGGGGCCCATCCTCCATTCATTTCCTTCCTAAAAAATCACTTTGTAATTCAGTGTGTCTTCTTCCGCGCCGTCTACTTGACACTTGCAAAGCTCTTCCAGCACTCCCCAGTATTCACTCCACACAGGCAGAGAAGCGGCCTCCGCCTGGTTTGGACCCTGCAGAGTCAGGCTTGCGTGGCAACAAGTTCCTTGCCTAACCGCACCTGAAACTGGCCTGGAGTCACAGGAACCCTTCGGTGACATCTTGGCCCAGGCAGAACATCTATTCTGCCGCACACAGGAGAGAAGAGGCCCCGTGCCGCACACCATGGCCCCAGCTAGCTCTGCCCCCTGGCCCATGTCCGCGTCAGCCCACGTACAGCTGTGCGGGCGCAGCTGCCTCAGTCTGAGTCACACCTATGGCTTCTCTTCAGTTCCACCCTCTTTGCCAGAAGCTCCAACTATGCGCATCTCTCCTCCTCTCTTATCTTGCATTAAAAGAAGTGCAGGGTCTAGTCTTGCTGATTAGATCAGGAGACGTGTAAATAAACACATCTGCTTGGCCAGGGCACCAGCAAAACCTTAAATAGCAGCATTGCCTACAAGACACCCTTAGTTCTGCCGAAGAATTATTACAATTAAGGCTTCTCATGACAAGGCAGCTCTCATAGAGCTAATCAGACCAAAACAGCACATGGAACAACCCCTCCTTCTGCATATGAAAATGCTGCCGCTTCACCACGGAAGGCAGGAAATTGCATATAACAGTCAAGGAAATTCATGTTCTCCAAACAGGGCACCATGGAGAAAATCGCAGTCCTTTGAAATAACAGCTCTCTCTACAGCAGATAAAACCCTTTAAAAATATTCTGCCTTAGAGAATTCAAGTTGTTGTTATGAATCTCTCTGTTCCCAATTTTTTCTGTCCTTGTTCATAAAACCGGATGTCAATAACAGATATACATATTTTATTTGTGAAGAAAATGTCCTAAAGATTGCCTAGTTTATCACTCCAGAAAGGACTATTAACCATCTTCATAACTAGACTTCTTAAAGGGAAATTTAATAGCCTGTTTATTTCTTACACTTTTAAAAGCGTCAGTAACACCAGCATAATCTGCATTTATATAAACAGTTTGTTCCTTCCCAAACATTTTGAAAACCTTGCAGTCCTGCTTCTCTGTTTTCACCTCCAGAGCCATAGCACTGTCATCTAGACCACAGAGCATCGTTCTCTGTCCAGGAGCTGAGCCCCTGTCCAGCCAGCGAGGCGCCAGACCAGGGCAGAGCATCATGGTCTGTAGAAGTCCCCCCGGTGTCGCCATGGCTTCGCAGCCCGCAGCTCACAGTGTCCCGTCTGCCCTCTGCCCCCTTCTCTTCCCATGTGCTAATCGCCCTTCTAAAGGCCTCGGTCCGTGACATGCAGACAAGAATACAAGAGGCCCCGGCCAGGTTCCTAGACCAGTCCACACCACCAGTCCCTTTCATGGGTGGCTTAGTCGTGCTACCTGTTTACTTTCTCTGCAGTGTTACATCCTTCAGACAGTGCACACACCGGCCCTGACTGCTAAATTCTACCCCCTCATCCATCTTCAGGGCCCGCATCTTCCCTGGGTAGGACCATGCTGATGATAGACGGCAATGTTTGTTTCCCTTTTCAGTGCAGCCAGCAGACTCCATGCTCACTCCGCACTGCTGTGACAGCCCTGACTGCCCTGAGCTGTGCTACCTGTCTGCAGTCCATCCTTCTTCCCTGCCTCATCTTTTCCCTTAGACATACTGCTGAGGTCTGGTCTCAGTCATGCCTCAGCCAGGCCTCTCCCAAAGACTTCGGTAGGCTTCTTCTGCTATATGCACCTCTGGTGGTTAAGCTTACTTCTCAATGTTGTTAGCCTGCGAGCCATCTAAGGGTTTGTAGGGACAGGGGTCCCCATAGGTAGGGAAAAGATAGGGTAAAGGCCTCCTCAGACTTTAAACATAAAAGCAGCTACATTCCAACAGTTAAGGAGATAAAGGCAAAGAGACAATTCCCGAAGGCCCCAGGTAATCTGATTAACATACAGAAAGCAAACTCTCCCTTTTGACTCTTTAACTAGCCCTAAGGCGCCCGCCCATGGGTTTGCCCTGTACCAAAAGACAAAGGTCACAGAGCTAAGGGAAATCAAGGCAGAGGTGACAGACAAGTCCAAGAGCCAATCAGATTCCAAGGGCTGACCCAAGGGAAAAACCTCAATAAAAAGGGGCTACAATGAAAGGCTCATGAGTATTTCGCTTTCAAATGCTCCGTACTCGTCGAGTAGCTATCTATCATCTCCTTTTCCCCCTTTTCACCACTTTTAAATAAATTGTCCTCTAAATAAATTGTCTTCTCTTAATTTAAACTTGGTTTCTTTAATTCTTTACTGTAGCTGGGTTTACAATCACCGGGAATTATATTTTCTAGCAGGACAGCAGGTCACAGTCCACCTCCGGACGTAACAGGTTTAGTGAGCACACTCCCAGGTATGCCTGGGTGGGAACTGGAGGTATGACCTTGGTATCTATCTATACTCATTCCCTCACCCCTTGCTTTCTGGTGCTCCTCCTCTACCCTGCTTCTTGGCTGCCATGAACTGAGCAGCTTTGCTGTGCCACACCCTTCCACCATGATGTTCCTGCCTTGGAGCAGCCAACCGTGGACTGAATCCCCTGAAACCCAGAGCAAAAATAAACGCTTCCACTTATAAGTCATGTATGTTGGATATTGGTCCCAGCAAGCAACAGCTTCCATTCTTTAACTTCCTTTCTTTTAGATAAAACCTCATTTGTACTGTTTCTGTGTCTGAGAACCTTCAGTTTTTGGCTGTGGGGACCTTGACAGCCTCGTTCACAATAATGTTTCCAACGTGTGGGACAATGTCTGGAATCTGATGCTTCTCAAGTGTTCAAAAGCATCAGATGGATAAATGAATACACCACAAGTTTGGTGAGAGCCAGAGCAATGTCTCATTTAATTTTTCTATCACCAGCCTATACAAGTCAGTGAAATTCAACAATTTTTGGAATCAATGATCAACTCAATAAATTATATGGTCTTCATTTAACACTGTAGTAATTTAGTCAGTTTGTAACAAACTTGATTATCATGGAAACGGTATAACTTAGTTTCTTAAAACATATAAGGATCACAGACATGGAGGGATAAGGTATTAGAAACTGAAAGTTTCAAATAAGGTTTCTAACTACAAGGGTCCTGGAAATATTGTACCAACGCCATAAAAATTGCTCTGATGAATGTCCAACCACCAAACAAAAGCCAATCCATATTCAGTCATGTTCATTATCGAGCATGGAAAAATTAAATCATAGATAATTTAAGTCTTCACTTTAGTTTTGCTTTCAACTGTATTTTCTCCTTGTACTTACATATTTAAAAAAATAATCAGTTAGTCATGGTCAGCAGTTATGTGCAGAGACCATGTTAGGCAATACGGAGAAATGCAAAAGAAACAGGCGGGAGACAGATGGCCCTTGGAACACACACAATACAGTCTCTGGCGCTGGTCTGCCTTGCTCAGTATGATGCATGCAGTCTGTAATGCTTTGGGTTCTTTTACATAGGTGAGATTTTTTTCCTTCAGATTAGACTTCAAGTCCCTTGGCAACAGATACTTCTAGTTAACTCCTTTTTATAACCATTAGCACTTTGTTCACCGTATCGGTTGACGCGGTCACTGATCAAATATTTACTGAGTCCCTCCTGTGTGCCAGTACGTCTGCTAGACCTAGAGAGGAAGACAGACAAAGTGCCCGCCTCCAAGCCGGGCTCTCAGGAATGTGATGTGGAGGCCGGGGACGGAACAGAGATGAAACAGTAGACAAGCAAGCACGTGTCAGCAGTGAAAGGGCTACAGCCACCTGTGCAGCAGGTTTGGGACTAGAAATGGGCGGGATGGGGCCGTGGCTTTTCAGATGAACCGATCAGGAACATGTAAGTACAAGCCTGAGGGGCAGAGGGAAGCAATGGCACCTGAGAGGAAGAAGGTTTGAGCCAGAGAAACAAACACCCACAAGTGGCAAAGAGCCTGTGAGTGCCGGAGCCACAGAAGCTCAGGGCGGCTGGAGCGGAGCCAGGGGAAGATGGGTGGGAGCTGGGGTTAGAAAGGAGCAGCTCCCACAAGGCCAATGCAGACAGTGGGGATCAGCTGCCCCAGCTTGGACCCGACTTCTCTCAAAGCCCATGTAACAGAGGCTTCGTCGCTAACCGTCTAAGAGTGGGTGCTCTTGGGAGGTAGGGGACTCGATGGCCAGGCCTGGTGGAAGGTCTGTGGTCTCTGGAAATGAGACTCCTAAACCTCCAGACAGCCCTCCTTTTCCCATCTTTCACATCCTGTCGACAAGCTAAATGGCTTTTCCATCCATGTTGCCATGATGTGTTGCCTCCTCAGAGGCCCAAACCAACAGGGCCAGTTGATTACATACTGGAACTTCCAGATCTGTGAGCCCAAAGTAAACCTTTTCTCTACATAAACTGATTATCTTGGGTGTTTGTTACAGTAAGGAAAAACTGTCTAATACGGCAGTTTAAATTTTATATTCATGTAATAAGAAGCTTATGGAAATTCTGAGCAAGGCTGTGACATAAGCTGATTTGCATTTAAAGAACATTATGCTCACTGCTCTGTGGCAAATACGGTAGCCTTGCAGAAATGGAAGCCAGGAGATCATGTGGGAAGTGTTGCAGTGGACCAGGCGGCAAGCACAGCACCTGGGTGAAGGTGGTAAATGCAGGTGGTGAGAAGTGATCAGATTTTGAACATAATTTACAGCTACAGCCATGAGCTAGGACACACTGACAGTTTCCATGGGAGTCATGGGAAGATAATTACCAAAGATGACTCTCGGGGTATCGCTTTGAAAAGGGATGAATAGTGACACACTTAGAAGACACAGAAGAGAAGGGGAGAAGCCTAGAATAGGGCGCTCGAGAGCAGATGCTCTGTGAACACTAATTTGGTAATTGAAAAACGGAAACAACTGCATATTAATACCCTCACAAGCTCTTTGTGTAAGTGATAACAAGTACATAGACTCAAATCTCAGATTTGTAGCTATTTGGAAAGTAGAAACAGTCATAAGCAAGAAGTAGGAGAAAACATGTCAAGATAAATTGCCTTTGGGAAGTATAATTGAAATATATTTCAGACAATAATAGGGGTTTAGCTTCAAATTTTACAACATCTGAGAGCCCCTGTATTAATTTAAATTGGCTTGAAGTTATTTGTTGAGTGATTAATAGTGGTTTTTATCTATTTCTCTCTCACTTATTTAGCAGCAGGCACTACTATTTAGCATTAGAAAGAATCTCCTACCTCTGTATATACTCATGATTTCAGCAAAGTTAAAACTGACAAGCTAAATCGTCCTTATTAATTGTCCTGATGGTAATCAGCGGAGAACTTCAACTTGACCTCTATGCAGCACTAAGAAGAGCTAAAGATCGGTTGCTGCGACATCTTGACAATGTAAATATCCGCTCCATCAAGGGCTGCTTTTGAAATTCATCTCCAAGTGCCACAGTGAAGCGGCATCACCTTAATTGGTAAGGTTTGATTAATATGTCCTTTCTTACATCACACGGCCCTTTGGAAGGAGGTTAAGTTTGTTTCACTTTTCAAGTAAAGTACTTTGGGGGTTTCTGCTTCCCTTTCATCTCTTCTTCTTTCAACAGTATAAAGCATCGCATCTCAGCCATGGGCCCCAGTCTATCTTTGGTGATACTCTACCTGCTTTAATTCAAGACTTTGGACTTTTAACACAGCAGTTTCTTTTTTGTGATGTGGTAAAGATCCAAGGATTAGATACCAGGGAAAGAAACATCATTCCATTTGTACAAAATTTTTGAGGACAGTTATTAGAGAGAGATTTTTATTTTCAGTATATCAACTAAGATTTGAAAGTTTTGCCATTACCATGTTCAGTAAACCCTGAGAATAGCCTACAATTAGCAGAGGTACAATGACCTTGTTAAGATTTACTGCACAGGTTCATGTTACCAGAAGGAACTTTTCCTCACCAATCCAAATACCAAGTACAGTTCTACACAGGGAGTAATTATAAATTACATGCTAACCTAGAAGCTAGGAAGCCACTTTTCTTTGCCCTGGAACAAAAAACAAGTTAATGGTTAATTCAAGAAAATACTTCTGATGGGAAAGATTGGGGTGTCCTTGGGAGACCAGCAGAAGCTTACTGACCTACAGGACATTTAACAAGATCTCCCGCTTCTGGGGTGTAGCTATTCCCACGAGTCCCTTGTTCCATGTCATGCCATGTGTTTGCTTCCATCCTATTGCCCATGGACAGTCTTTCTCCCTCTGTTCGCCCCTAGCTGACCATTTGTGTGTAACTTGCAAAATTACCCCATAATTACCTCCCTGGATAGGTTTTGTTTATATGGGTTAGATCCCTGTAATTTGCTTATATTCTTTCCCTATCAAACCAGCCTTTCTCTTCTGCTGGGACTGTCTCATCACTGTAGAAAGTTCCCTTTAATGGGGTCTCTTCAAAACATCTCCAACCCATCTCTCTTCTGAAGTGTCTCCTTCACCTTGATCAAAACTCACATGTTTGCCTGAAGCTGCCATGAATACTGTCCACGGTGAGAAGCCATTGTTCTTAATATCAGATTTTGCACACTGGCTCTTGTTTTGGTTCACAGAATGGACAGGCGTATTTCCGGTTTTGCCCACAGACTCCAGAAGAAAGATTTCCTGTTCACTTTGGTGTCAGGTAATTCACTCCGGCTCTTGTGCGGACTTTTCCAGGTTAAAGACTGGGGCCTGTCTCTATGCTTCCAAAATGCCGGGGGCTGCGGGTTGGGTACTCCAGGACCTTCCTGCCTGTATGCAGCTGGGTCCAATGGTGGAACAGGGGCCTGCAAAGGGGTATAGGTCTGCGTGCCTCTGGCCAGGGAGGAGACATCGACGTCCCCTTCCGGGGGATTTGTCTTCTGTGTGGCTTTCTAGAGGTCATCTTGCTTTGCTGAAGTGCCGGAGGAGGGACACTGTCTCCTACAAGTCCCCTGCCAAACGAATCATCTGTACTCACCCCGCAGCGACGGCCAGAGGAAAGGACCTCAACGTCAGTGTTGTTTCTCCTTGAGTCCAGAAGAATCTAGCATTCTCGGGGGCGAATCCATATTAGTCTTTATGTTATCAGCAAGTGTTATACGTCCAGTTTTTATATTTGTTATATTTCCTGCTTTCCATTATTGATCTGTGGATTTCTCTTCTCCAGTTATTTGGGAACTACAGATTCTATGAAATTAACATACATAAATATGTGAATAATTCAGAATCCTCTCTTCAATCCTAGTGTGAGACCGGAAGCCTGAATGGCTGTACTGTGTAAACTGACCTACGTAAGATAATGATCACTGCCCTTCCCACCTTAGCCCAGCTCAGTACTGGCATGAAGATGATGTTAGAGTGATGTAACAACTGCCTGCGTGTCTTCCAATTCCACTCCCCACATTGCTCGGAAGATTAAATTTGGGTTTAGACAAACTTCTCACATTCCTTGTTTTAATCTTATATTTTATGCAAGAATAATTTTGCCATTTTCTGTTCTTAGTGATCAATTTCATAGCAATTTTTAGACGCTGTGCTGATAGTCTTTCAAACTGTGCCATCAAAGTTTTGCTTTGTATAATTTTGGGGTTTTCGCTTTTTAAAATTCAGCTTCACCTTAAAATTTTGATTTGAACTGTTTCTTTGCTGGTTGGAGTGTATCTTCCCTAATTAAAAACTTCAGGGGTATATAACTACTTCATTTTCTCCCACATTATATGTCTGAAAATATCTATTATTTGTTTTCAGAGATTAAATATTTTAGGCAAGTATAAAATTGATTCAAATTTATTTCTGAAAGACTAACATATGCATATTATAATTATATACTCTATATAAAGAGTAATAAGTAATTGCTGATAAGTTACTTCAAAGATACATTTTTCACCAAAACAGAAATGTCACTGATTATTAAATGCACCTTTATGTTCTATAAGGAGAGGTAACGTGCTTCCAATTAAACTATCGTTTGTAAAATAAATCCCAATTAAAGTGTGGAAAAAGATATGTTTTGGATTTAAAATATGGTGTGTGTGTACAGACATGTATGTATGTGTGTGTGTTTGTGTATGAACATATGTTTTATGTATGTAGAATGGCGTATGTCACTGATGGTCTGTACTTTTTCCCTGGATGAGCAACATTCATTCAGTACATTGAGGAAAACATGGAAATTACTAACTAACAAATTACTAGGAAAAGGAAAAACTAATGATTGAGTAGTAGAAAAATAACTGAATGAACATTAACTACAGGAAATTCTCCTTTGTAAAGGTCTTTGTAATAGGCAAAACACTAATAAAGACAGAAAGAGCAAAGCTGAGCATATAATATTGTACATGAGGTAGAGCATAATCAAAAACAATCTGAAAATATGAAATATTGTGAACAAAACTGAATTGAAGTAAACACATTTTATATCTAACTGAAGCATGAATAGACTCAAAAATATAAAATAGAGAACACTGTCAAAGAAATATCACCTCTGCCACTCTCCCATCATTTCCCAACCCAGAGTGACATAATGACGTTCTCCAACACTCTATAGAGAAGTCACCATTTAAACTCACCTTAACCATTCCAGAGCTTAAGGGAGATGTCAATGATAGCCCAGCATCCTCTCTTCCAGAAGGCAGTGCTCTTCTTCCAGTTCACAAGCCTATGATGAACACAGGGAGATGCTCTTGGAGGGACCAGGGAGGATCTCCCTTCAAGTATTTTGCAGAAGAATTTCTTTTAAAAATCAGCTTTTTATAGTAGTAGAGAAGTGAGTCTAAAGAGCTGATGGTGCTCATATTTTCAGATAAGATATATCTAGAAATTAAGACACTGCATGCATCTTTGTGCCTATATATGCATCTCCCTTAGAGTGAATACTGAATATAATGAATCAAAATCTTATGTAAGACATCAATTAATCAAATCCAAGTATATATTAAAAATTAATGTTATTTTTATTTATTCCAGGAATTCATTAATCAATGCTATAAATAGATCAAATAAGGGGAAAATTCAATTTTAATTCATTGAAAGAAGATAGCAGGCAAATTTTGACAGCCATGTGTTAGAATATTTGCATTGACAAAATCAGTGACAGCCTTTGCATCCAGCCTCACTGGAGTGTTGCATACATATGAATTAATGCCAAATAATAGTATTAACGCCAAAGGTAATAACTATGTTATCTACAAATACTTCAAACATATTTTACTCTGAGTCAGAGAGCCAATGCTATTAAGAAAATTAAATATAATAAAACATACTAAAATATAACAAAAATTTAAGTGCTTATGCACCTAAAATAAATAAGCAGATCAATTAAGAGGTTATTAGAAATAGAAAGTGGATTTACTAAACTGGACAATTAAGACAAAAAATAGATATATTTTCAAAATAAGAAAACTTCAAGCAAAAATTTTCACATACAATAGAAACAAAAAGTACCAAAAAAGTTAGAATTAATTCTTCAGGAATTCTGAGGTTTTATTCAGAAGCAGAGGAGCAAAATTAATATATGGAAAATAGACATACTGTGGAAGAGAAAGCCACATCTTAACAAAGGTACATTCCTCCTAAATTAAACTGTAGCTTTATTGCCCTCTCAGTTAGGGTGCCATATTTTTTTCAGCAAACTATTAAAAATTATCTTAAAGTTCTCTGGGTGTCTAGAAAAATTCTGTAACAGGAGAGTCATAGTCAAGGACTGATACTTCCAGAATCTACGATGTCAACTAACTTGTCATAATTCAGAAAGGTCAATGCCTTCAAAACGGATAATAGCACAAACGTAAAAACTGAGTCCCAGATAAAGATGGCTTTTCAAGTTGACACAGGAAAATGAATCACTTATAGGTGAAACTGAGAAAACTGGTGAGCAGTATAAAAAGAAATCAGAAAGATTCCTGCGCCTCACTCCTCCTTTGCCCTCCCAGCTACACATACGCTGCCTCTTCAGGTCCTGAAATACATGAACCTGTGTGTAGATCACCGATGTGAGCAACTTCCCAAAATACCTCTTGCATTATTTAGGGTCCTCTAGAGCAGCAAGATCAATAGAAAAAAAATATATGTATATATACTTACTCAAAGGGATTTATTAGGTAGGCGTTCAGGGTCGGAGGTGGGAGAGTCCGCCATGGTGGTGCTCAGGTCAGAGATGGAGAACCCGCCACGGCCATCTGTGCCTTGCAGACCCAGAGGATCCAGCAGCTGCTTGGCCCAGGAAGACAGAAACCAGAGAACAAGCGGGATCAAGGGCACAGCACCAGTCGGAGGTCGAAGCCCCGGAAGCTCACTGTAGTCACCTGTGTGAATATGCATTGGCGGGACAAAGAAACCGAGACCAATGCCCAAAGGAGCCACTGAAGACTAGAGCAACACTTCCTTCTTCTTTGCCCTTTTATCTCTTCCGGGCTGAAGCCCACTGGTCAGTGCCACCCATATCCGGGGTGGGTCTTCTCTCCTCATTCGCTGGCCTACCTGTCAGTCATCCACAGACCCACTCACACCTGTGTTCCATTAACGAGCTGAGAGTTCCTTAATCCATCTCAGCTGATGCACCATGATTAGCCATCACAATCCATCCTTGTCAGCTTAACAGCTGGCGCCATCTCCTTACACCGTACCTGATCACCAAAGGCAGTAGCAAGTTTATAATCATACCTAACGTGATGCAAATATCCTGCTTACAGACAGAAGCTCACCCATTCCCTCCCCAGAACAGAAGGCAGAGTTTTACTTTGGGTTATGCTGACTCTTCTCCCGATATTTCATAACTTAAATTTCATCCTGTAGATTTAGTAATTCTTAAGTACCAGTATTAAGTCAATTGTTGTCGTTACAAAGAAATAAAACAAAATTATCTGTTTAACACATGTGTATATACACACAAGGGTACTAGCGGGAAAGAAATATGGCAATTAAAGCCCTTTGTTCTGTAGCTGGCCATGCACTCGCAGCTGGCAATAACACCACCTTCTTCTACTACCCATCCTGCATTCCCTTGGCCTTCGGCAAACACCTCAGCACGTCCTGGTGATTTACCTGGCAGGGGACCCGTACCTTCGTGCCTGAAGATTCTGGGGCATTTGTCATCCTGCCTGGATTGGGCTGTTGTAGTTCCCCACTGACCTTAATAACAGGGCATGGTGATCCCAGGAGACGCCCTAGGCGACCTCCTGCGTCCAGGCATGTTCTTCCTTCCCTCCACGGTGTAGTAATAGTCCAGCTTCCCCTTGGTAGTCTGGACTGGTCACCTTTGGCAACATCATAACTTCCTTTTTACCTTGTTTACTAAGAGGCCCAAGGAGCCCAAGATGACCAGGAGAAAGTCTTGGATTTAGCTTTCAGTTGAGTGGAATCACCGTTGTGTCTCCTGGCAGAAGCCTGCCCCGCTGTGGAACTGAGACTTCTAACCCGGAAGAGCTTAAATCCACAGGAACAGGAAGCAAAAATGTTGCTGGTGGATCACTAGGGGTAACTATGATTGGGACCATTCCTTGCAATTGCATTTTCAAAAGGCCATTCCACCTTTCTAAGGATCCAGCTGCTTCTTGATGGTGGGGAACATGGTAAGATCTGTGTATTCTATGAGCATGTGTCCATTGCCTCACTTCTTTGGCCTTGAAGTACATTTCTTGGTCAGAGGCAATGCCATGTGGAACACCTTGATAGTGAATGAGGCATTCTGTAACTCTATGAATTGTAGTCTTGTATTAATCACATTCCCACTGTGGAGACAATACCTAACAGCCCCATCTTAATTCAGCCCACAGTTTCAAGGGTTTCAGTACATGGTTAGCAGGCTCAAGGCAGAAACTCATGGTGGAAGGGGGTGGCAGACCAGAGCTGCTTAGGTCGCGGTGGCCTGGAAGCAGAGCAGGTGAACAGCACCAGAGAGGAACAGGTGAAGGCCATGAACAGTATCCAGGTCACGCCTCCATGACCCATCCAGACACACCCAGGAGCGTGTGATCCATCAGGCATCTCTACACCAGATGAAGTTTACATATCAGGATTAATGGTCGTGGTCGCACCCTCTTACCAGGGACGTGTCCCTGTTGGGGACAAGGGTGGTAAGAAGCCCTTCTCAACCTAAATGAACCGTGTGAGCAGCTCTCCTACTTCACCAAAGTAGGAGGCACATCTGCCCTGCTGCCACATTTAAACTGCAGCCAGAGACAACACGCCCACCTCCTTTTCTCCGGTATTGGCGCACTTCCCCTGGGGCTTCTTACAGTTCCTTCCTCCTTCCCCCTTTGGCACCCAGCACCGGGATCTGTGGAACCTCGAGACCCCATGCTCCTTTTCTCTCTCTCTCCTCATCTGTAACTCGACTCGTTGCTCATGTTGAGCACAGTCCACAGCACTGAGTCATGGGAAGAGGCGTGCAAAGCAGGCTCCACAGCACCTAACGCCAGCATACGTGCACGACCCTGGCAGCCCCTCTGACGCCCAAGGCCCCCATCTGGCCCTCTGAATTGATAATGTGACTAGAGCAGAAGATAAAAGCAAATGCTGCTGGATATCACACGTCACGGGGATGCACCATTATTTCGCGTTTCATGTTTCTGTGTGCATTTATGTCCATGTCGTCTTTAGATATAGCTATAGACCCCTCACGTGTACAGACACGGTTGACAGTGATATCAGTGTAGCTATAGATATGAAAACCAATACAAAAATAAATACTTATCAGCAGAAATTAGCTGGGAAATTATACATATTTAAATATTATTATAGGTTAAGTGTTTCACACTTGCCCAAACACTCATTATAATCATGGATAAATACTAATAACATATCTAAAGTATGACTTTTTAAATTCACAGCTACGTGGGCAATCTGATTCACCAGGGTAGCAATTTATGCTCCAAACGTGTGGAGAAGGCCATTCAATCATGTAGGCTCATGTCATTCGTAAGTGCGACTCAAACCTGCACTGAAAAACTCTTTATGGGAAAGAAACAGGCTCCGTCAGAATTTGGACAATCGTGGGCTACATTTAGCAAAACAGAAGAATCCTGCTCTACCCCTCAAACTAGAGCCACCGGGCCAATAAGTGAGTTACTAGCTATTATCTTTCTAATCTTCAACGTGTGCTACAGTCAAAAACCTCGTCCTAAGCCAGATTTGATGGCAATGTGTGTATGCACATTTTTAAAAGTTTTCGCAGTAGAGATATTGCCCTTAATCCCCCTTGACATAGTCCCCTCCGTCCCTTGCACTCTCGCCACTGTCTCAAGCCGCTCTCGCACTGCCAGTTTCTTGAGGCGTTGTGGCTGCCTTGATGTCCTGCAATGATTTGAAACATTTACGGTTCATGGTCCTTTTGACACTGGGGCAGAGCTGGAAGTCACACAGTGCCAGATCCAGTGACTAACGTGGATGAGGACGTGCTACCTTGACAGAAACTGCCATCAACGATAGACAAAAACGCTCCCGAAAGAGGACAGCAGAACTACTTCAGACGGTGGCAAGGATGGTGGGATAAGGGCGTCCAAAGCAAGGGGGCGGGTTTCAAGGGCGAATAATGGCCATGTATCTTCTGCTTGATTATTTTTATTTTTACTTAAAGATTCACTGTATTTTTATCATACCTCATATGATAGCGTAAAATATGCATACATTAATCACTCTAAAACTAATATTTGTTTTTTGGGGAAATGCTTATCAATTTAGAGTAATGCTAGAAACATTTCTCTTTTAAAATTGATTATATTTGAACAGAGCAGTCAACTATAAATCTTATTTTCCCAGTGATGAGGAAAAAATTATGATTGAGTCCCAACACTAACCACAAATCCAAAGCCACAAATATTATAGGCAGCCACATTGGATGAGTGATAACAGTGAGATAAGCTAATCACAACTTAGAAATCTTGAGACCCCAGAGTGCTGATTTAGCACATAAAACTTTCCTGTTATGTTTCAAGAATCATCATATTTTCTAACTGAATAATTTGATTTTTTGCAGGAAATATAAAAGGATTGCATCTCAGAATAACGGATGATGTTAGGAATTGGCCCAATCCTTCACAATTTCAAAACTTTAACCTTAAGTTTCCCAAGGGACATTGCTTATGAGAAAAAAGAAAAATAAGAAATAACCTGCTACTCTGACTTTCAGAGACTCTGAATTCACAAGTGCTGTGGAGAATTCTAGTCTGAGCAGTTGATCCTGGTAACAGGATACGGCAGTTAGGAAGTCACTCAGAACAAGGTGCTCCTGTACAGCCAAACTCCAGACCGCTTCAAAGTGTCAAACTGCCCTCCTGTACCCCAGTCCGGCCTTCCTGACCCCACTGCCTGTGGATGCATGAACAAAGAACTAGATAGCTTTGTTACACAATTATTCCTTTCCCTCTGCAAAGAGTTACCCACTTTGATCTAACTGCTTACACCCCAGGGGCATTTTATATAGTGTGTTTCAGTTCAATTCCATCAGTCAAATAACATGGCAAATTGTGTGTGTATTAATCATAATAATTCCTGTATTTGATATCACACTTTAACAAAACATCTTAAAAAACACAGTGAATTCCCATTCTCCCAAGATTTAATAACAAGAATAAATAGAAACACGTCTAAGTGTTTTAAGAGAAATGGCTTTAATGTGAAAAGTAACATGTTTACAAAAGATAGAAGCTTGCCAGGATTGGGGTGTAGCCCGGGCACTGAGGAAATACCCCACTCACTGCGCAGCTGAACCAGCAGGCTGACTGCTGACTCACAGAGGCCACCATCGGATGACTAGGTCAAGGGCTCTCTGTGACCTTAGAAATGAGAATGCTGCAGCCGCCGCTACTGTCGCGTGCGCTAACTAGGTAGATGCAGATTGTGTAACACTGTTGGCCAGGAACCCACATCTTTCTCACCTATTTTCTGAAAGAAAAATCCAAAGCTGCGGGAAGATGGCTTCTGCGTTAGTGCCTCTTTCTAATCTAAGCTAAGTACTTCTACATGACAGGGGTCTAATGTGCTTCCAAACCTTAGCATCAAAGGAGGCTGGAAAATACAGATTTTTTTAGCTTTCCAATGTTGCAGAACAAGCAGGCAAAGAAGAAGATAGAATTGGATTCTGAGAACAGACAAATCAACTGTATCTACCACAGACAGGCCCCGGCATTACCACCCATAGATAACAATATCAGGATGCAGAAAGTCCAAGTGACTTGCGCAAGACACAATATTAAATAAATAGATGACCAGGAATAGAACACAGCAGTACTGGAGCCAGGTCCAGGATATGACCCCCCTGCCACTCTGTGCCACCTGATTATAATGGAGGGGAAAACTAGAAAACGAAACGACTGATCCCCGCCCCAAGGGGAACTAGCATTTCCTAATGTTCATTTGTTCATCTATTGGGTCATTATTATGTTTCAAAGAGAAGGTCAGTTTAAGAAGAATCTTTAGATGTTAGCAATTTTTCTCAATGGATGTTAAGCAGTTGATAGAATTTAAGGAAGAATGGATCCAGCTTGCAAACTACCGCCTTCTGTCTTCCTCAAAAAAACCAAAAAGCACTCAGAGCCTACAGACAATAAGAGACAACCGAAAGTCAAATTAATGGTCTTCAATTTTATCCCCATTAACCCCTAAAACGGAGACTATTTGCAGAGATTTATAAATGTCAAAGAGGAAAAGAAAAGCTTATTTATGTTATATGAATTAAATTTGGAATTGCTATTTGAGCCAAATGCAATATATGAATGTAATTTAAATAAATACTGATGCAGTTATCTATTGGAGAGAAACTGACCTTAAAGATTTAACTATAAGGCTCTTTGATATAATTTGACTTGCTTATCAGCTTTCTAATATATCTCCTTTTTGGTAATTGGCTCTTTGTATTTATGAAAATGAATTGTTTTTCCTATCTTCACGTGTGGATCTTAAGTCAACCAAATGTAAGGTTAATACTCAAAACCATCTGAGATTCACTAACAGACTGGTGGAAAGTGGTTTTGCTGTCACTCTTCCCATCTCCAATGCAGCACTCAGCACTAATTTTTGTGACTATCTCTTTAAAGGGAGGTATTTTGGAAGAAGTCTCCTCATAGTGTTTATAATAAATCCTTCCAGACTTTCTTTTAAGCAAGAAAGAAAAATCCATTTAAGACAACCCTTTAAGGCAAAATGCTACCTGACTTCAGATTCAAACGTTTCATTTATTAGGAAGAAGTGAGTCCCCAGGGGCTGCTGAATCAGTCTATTCCGAGAAGTGGAAATGGAGAAGCCACTTTAGGTAAATGCTGATGAATTCTGGCACCAGGGACCGGAGCTGACATTGCCTCTCCAGGAATACAAAGACGGTGGGGAAGGATTTCAGGAGCTCCTGCTTACCAAACCCCCATCTATCCAGCCATGTCAGATGCCTCACATACACGATTCCCTTTAATCTTCAAAACATTGCTATAAGCATCAAAATCCCATATCACAGAAAAGCAAACCAAGGCTCAGAGGAGCTAAGAGTGGGCACAGTGTCATACAACCGAGAGCAGAGGGATCAAGAGTCTTTGATTAGCTAGTCTCAAAGTTTGCATGCCCTGCCCCAAAGCATAAGGATAAGAAATCCAGTAACTCGAGCAAAAGCCATCTTCTATTTAAAGGAGCTCCACAAATAGAGATAGTCTGAGGCAAGCAATGTAGATTGACACAATGACCAAAAACCTACATGGTGTAACAATGCACAACAGCACAGAAAAGGCTCTGCAATCTCACCTGAATGTCTACAGCAATCAATGTAAAAGTTGTTCAAGTTCAGCAAACTTGCCAGTAGCAAAATACAGCTAAATTTGTTCTACTTACGGGACTGGAGAGAGAGTAAAGATTCCTGTTTCCTCATTTGCAGATCTATCACCAGTTCGAATTGTCACCTTCACAGAGCTCAGGGATGCATGGCAGAAAGACATACACGCCTATAACTAAACAGTTATTTGAAATGACAGTCAACACTGTCTCCACACTTCCACGTATGTCTACTTTTTCTCTACAAGGAGCAGCTCCCTCTTACCCAGAGTGTTAAGTCCAAGACCCACAAAAGATACCTGAACCACCTTCATCTCAAACATATATATCATCTAAAATCATGTAAGTACCACAACTCACTGTTGTGTCATCTTGAGTAAGGAACGCCTGCGTGATTGGATCAGCATAATTCTGGGTGTGAACGAACAGATTTACTGAAGACAGTATGTGAGAGGCACCAACTATTAGGCTTGTAGGCCGAATGGAATGAAAGGGAAACGGAGAAGAAAGGCTGCTTCTGTTTCTTTGGGGGAGCTTCAGTCTTCACCTTCACCTCGGACACCGTCTCCTGGCTTGCAGCGCAGACCTCAGCTTTCCGCGGCAGACCCTCTGGCCTCCTGATGCGGACTCCACGGGACACTCCGGTGCGCCGCAGCCCCGGCCCCTTCGGCCCTCTTGCACTCTTCCACGCCTGACTCAGCAGGCGGCCATGGTAAGCCCACCTTGCAAACCCTTACATATGTACATGTCCTACATTAAATCTGTTTCTCTAGTGAGCACTGACAGATACATATGTACTGGGTTTTTTACGCATACATCATGCCCATGATAAAGTTTAATTCATAAATTATATATAAGGGATAAAAACAATAATGAAATACAACAGTTAGTATAATAAGAGTAATAAAAGTCACGTGATCTATCTTAAAGCATCATTTTTTGTGTTTTGGTGCTGAGGATGGAACCCAGGGCCCCATCCGTGCTGGGTGAGTACTCTACTGCTGAGCTATACGCCAGGCCTCAAAATCTCTCACCACGCCGCACTCACCCTTCTGGTGCTGATGTGAGACAACACGACACCCACCTGCTGAGATGAACTAGAGGGGAGCAGTTTCTGACAGTGTGTTGGACGGAGGATCATCGCGCCACGAGGGTGCCATTGACCACGGGGACCTGAAGTCACAGACACAAGGAACCACTCTGTCACCGATTTTCTCTGTTTCATGGAAACGATTCCATTACTGATGCCAGAGTGCTCACTGGCAGCCGTTTCTCTCACGCACGCCCTACGTTTTCCCTCCAGTCTCTCTCGTGTCCTTAATGTGTGTCTTAAACACATCGTGCTTTTTATGATTCTTGGGATAGAAATTCTACCTAAAGAGTCACGCCAACTGTTCGTTTCACTTTAATTGTTTTTATTTGAGTACATCTGACTGGTAAGGTTTTTTGTTATTGAATTGCACATTTTTCCTTTCTACCATTCCACCAAGTGTCTGCCAATTATTGTAGGTCAGACATTCAAAATCAGATGTGACGTCTAAAGCCTTGTAACTGGATTGCGTCAGGATTGTGATTATTCATCTAGATCTTCCAGAAACATCCAAGTCTCCTCCTGCCACCTCGCATTATACATTAATTTTGTTTCCAAGTAATGCTCACCTTAATTTCCTTTTCCTTCACTGCTCCTACAGGTTATCTTGGCTCATACTCAGATGTGCTAGCAAGAGTCTCTCTAGGGCTTTCAGGGGCTACGACAATAGCCAATCGCCTTCACAGTCAGAATTCATAAGGACACTTAAACAGCTTCTAGTCGTATTTCCTGATTTGCCTGGGGACCAGGAGACCCACAGAAAGAATTTCTGACATACGAGAGTGGGATTGGAGTGGAAAGCAATTGTTATGGTCTCACAATAAGGCTGAAAATACACTCTCTCTGGAATGAGGGAATTGTCCTGCTGGGCGTGGAGAGACAGAGACCCTCGGCGTCCAGAGTTCTTCTCGCTACCACACTAATTACACTCCACGTGGCAACCTCTGTCCCCAGAGGGGGCCACACTGAGGGCTGTTTCCTGGAGACAGGGATGGCTGCCCCTACACACTACATCACTTGCATGGTACAGCCCACCAGGAAACGAGGCAGAGGGACAGAGAGAGGCCCGGCAGTAGATGGGACTCGCTGTGGCTTCAGCTCTGGCTCCCGGAGCATTCTGGTGAATTGTTCCTCCAGTTCAAGATCGAGGATGATAACACTTCTCCGCTGCTGCCAATCACTGGTGCCTCGACTTCCTTAGTTTATTTTGCAATCCCACACATCTCTAAAAAGTACTTTCATTAAATCCTCCACCGGCAAGCCTTCTGTCTCTTGCTGGGCTCCTGGGTGATGCAGAAATTGGTACCAGAATTATTCTCGAATTGATTCCATATATATTATTTTAGAACATACAGATGGTGGTGGGAGGGGAGGAAGAGTAACCAGTGAGAGCAAAGCTTTGGAATATTACACGTCTGTGTCATTTTGTCATTATGATGATAAAGATTACAAGCTGTTGCCCATTCTCTTGCAGAATTTACAAAAATAAAAATATAGGCTTAATGCCTTGAACTTTTAACTTAGGGCGTAAAGAAAAACAAATCACCTTTAAATACATTTCTCATCCTCTATATCTGCAGATAAATGTTGTTGATGATCAGGAGCAAGACCTGATGGGTAGAGATGTAATATATAAACTTACTGGGTCCCAGGAGGTCAGATTAAGATTAAGATTAGTAGTGCATTTCAGTCTACTTACTGAGTCCTGTTTACTTAATTGTGACCAGGACCCAGACTGATTACAATGGAGAGATTTGTTAAATGGGGCACTGGTTGGAAAAAGTGGAGCTCTGAAACTCAACCTCAGGTCCTTAACTTGAACTCTCCAAGCCCCCTGAATCTTCCTTGATGGTTAAAGCAATCCCTCTAACCTCTCTGCAAAAACTATTCCGCAACTGGCCAGCATCATTCACCTTCCAAGGAGATTCCTGCCCTCCTCAAGCTTGATCAACCCCGGCCTCATTCCGTTCTTTCACGGCCGGGAGAATCTCAAGGTATCTTCAAGTAAAACGCAAGTTCTGCACCAAAGGAGGGTCAGGACCTTGGCAACTTTTAGCATCTGGAAATGGGAGTTAGAGAACACATGTTCAGAAATGGATTCTGAAGAGGTTAAATCAAGAATATAAGAACATGAGGTTAGTTCAGAAGGAATTTATCAATATGACGAATCTCAGGGAGGATTCTGGATATAATGGCGGGCTGGAGCACCAGGGGCAGCTCTAGCAGCACGGCTGGCCGAGCCCCACACTCAGTGTAACCCGCGGGCACGAGGTTGACATGTTGAGACTTCTAGGCATGAAGAAGAAAACCCCAGCGGCCAGGGAGGGGAGAATGCTGGAGTAGATCTCTTGCCCTGACCTGCCCAGCTGCACCCTTGCACACCCACAAGAAGGACAGAACAGCCCTTCCACCT
>PVJO010023750.1:0-25609 GCA_004026905.1 Hystrix cristata | reverse complement strand
ATCTGACATCAGTCCAAAATGTGTCAGACAAGCCCAGAAGCTCTCCTTCCAGAAGTCAGACCACACAAACGTGGTGCCAGGTGGATCACAAGTTGCCCCTCCCGGCAACTCAGACACCCTGTGTGGCTTGGGCTTGCAGACACCAGTAAGTAGCTGGGGTGGTTGTAGAGGTAAGTGCCAAGGAAAGGCCCAGGGATCCTCAAGCTCGGGACATAGACTCTTTCTTTCTTCCTATTCTGCCATCCTTAGTAGGTTGCCTTACAGTGGTGAGTTTGGGGTGGGGAGCTGGACTTTTATGATGACTTTATTTAAACAATTTTATACCTGAAGTAAGAAAAAGCAAGGTGATTTGTAGGGCTCTTAACTCCTGATAGCAGAACAGATACTTAACTCTTATACTAGCCTTCAATACATCATGAGCTATGCAGAAACAATATTCTAAAAATAGATAAAAATAACATTTATACTTTTGTTAAAGACTAAGAGGAAAGCGAAAAAAAAAAATACATGGGACCAAGACCTTCCTCTAAATGAAAGTTCAGTTCTAATACTACAATTCTTAAATGCACTATCAAGAGATCTTTGTAGTCAGTAATACTTACCACATTAGGAATTGCAAGATGCACTTCAGTTTTTATAAAAGAAATAATATCATCTGATGGTCTGCGTCCATACGGGCTGTAATAAGATGATCGTTTGGTTGATGAGCCTTAGCCAAAAATTCACAACTAACTTATTATGCTACAGTTTCAATCCTAGAAATAAGGCCACATTCAAAATATCAAATGATACCAAACATTACTTGTAATCAAACCATAAATTGCAGAGAACACAATGATTTACTATTCTTAGAAGCAAAATACTAATCTCCCAGGCATTTCCTCATATCTGAATGGTGCTTGCTCTCTCTCAGATGTAACTATTTAATAACATTTACCGAAAACTTTGTTTTCAGCCCTGTGACAATGCAGGACGAGAACACCAACAAAAAACATATACCTCCATAAACTTTTCTGGTCAAAGTTTTCCAAACACTGCTTTTTTAAACAGTATCACTTGCACACAGAAATACAAACACATGTCCAATGATGCAGGGCACCTACAGAGCTGCAAATTAGTTTGGCCATCTCCCTTTCCTTTGACTTTATATTAGTCAGCTTTCATCACTGTAATAAAATGCCCGAGAATAATGACTTCAAGGAGGAAATTATTATTTTGGCTCACAGTCTCAGAGGTAATCCATATTTGGGCTGACCATCATTTTTAGGCAAGGTGAAAACATTATGGCAGAAGGGCATGGCGGAGGAAAGCTGCACACCTCATGGCAGCCAGGAAGCAGAGGAAAGAAAAAGAGACTGAAAAAAGGGGCTGGGGACCAGATATAGTCCCCAAGGTCATGATCCTATGATCCACTCCTTTCAATAACCCACCTTCCAATAATGCCCTCAAATTACAATCTCATCAGTGCCATCGATGAAGTTAAAGCCCTCACAAGCCAATCATTTCTTCAAGTCTGACAGCTGCAACCAAACCTTTACCACATGGCTTTGGGGGGACTTTTCAAATTAAAGCCATAACAGACCTCCATCCCTATCCTAGACAGAAATATTTTTAAAATGCAAACTTCCCATTCCCTCTTCCTCTGGGAATGCAAGAAGTGTTATCATTACTGAAGGACACCTCCGCTTATAAGCTGGGGGTGGAAGTCACAAGAAGCACACAGACGACACAGTTCAAAAGTGAGACCTCACTTTCAGCACTCAAGGCCAGTAGCTCCCAGATAAACAGGTTATTGTAAGGAACTCTGAACTAAAAGCAAGCCAAAAAAAAAAAGCCTTCTGATTCATAGTCTCCCCATGATACACGAGGTACATCATTGGAACAAGAAGAGCTGCAATACAAAGGGAGCGATCTGAGAACCAGACAGGGGTCCCATAAATGCAAACAGCTGAACTAAAAAGAGGCAGTAAACACCTAGATCATTCAGCAATTTATTTAGCAAATCAGAGGATCAGTTTAAGCAATTCTCAATAATTTTGGGTGCAAAACACAAAGAGACAAATTATTTAAAGAAAAAGAGAAAAGATAAAAAGAAGAGTAACATACATTGAATGTTTAGTGTATGCCAAGAACTTTACATTTTCCATGAATTAACAAATTTCACTCTCAAATTAACTTTATGAGGCAGATCCTATGATTATTATTCCCATTTTATAGGTGAGGAAATCTAGGGAAGGAAAAGCTACAGAATTTGCAGAGGGCCACTCACTTCAGAGACACATCACTACCAAGTTCCAGTGTTTTAATCTTGCATGGGTGGACTAAATTAAAGAAAGTGCTTCTTTAGTTTAAGAACTGATGTGTTTTCTCATTTAGAAAAATGCTGTGTGCCTAACAGGGTTTGAGGGGGGCACTACATTCAAGCATATAATTTGTGAATTTCAAGAATTAAAAAAAATCCATAAGTATCAAAAAAAATCTGTACGTATCAAAACAACTATTTAGGAAAATCAGATTAGCAGCAGAACTCTCATCTGAAAACTAAAACAAAAGAAGAGCAAGTGAGAGAAACATATGATGCAGGAAGACAAAACTAATATCTGTGCATGAGAATAATAGAAAGACATTTCAGACAAGTGATGACTTTCAGTTTTTGTCCCCGGGTATCCATCTCCAAAAATTACTTACGTACTACAGAATTTAGAAATCAATGTGGCAGCTTGAGTTCATTCTTCAAAAGCACCTCTGTATGCCAAACACACAGTAATCATGAACTGATATATAGGATGTTCTAATGTTCAAGTACAAGACAAGCATCTCCATGAATCAAGAATGGACCAGAGGGATGGGGATTTAGCTCAGTGATTAGAGTGCTTGCCTTGCAAGCACAAGGCCCTGAGTTCGATCCCCAGCACCACAAAAAAAAAAAAAAAAAAAAAAAGAATGGACCAGAAACACAAGAACAACCTAGCCAGGGTTCTGGTTTCTAAGGGGGCAGTGACTGTAGGGAGGGTGGCTCTAGGGGATTTGGGGACTGACAGAGGAGCTTCAGCCAAGCTTACTGCTTAAAGTCAAAAACCAAGAAGACGCTCCCTTTATTATGAAAAGCGGCAAAATAACAGCAAGACAGTCCATCGACTCCCCCTGCCTGAAGCTACCGCTTTCCAGAACATGTGGGCCTGGGAGAAAGAAGCAAATTCACAGCTTCCCTGAGTTCTGTGTCTTCCCGGGCTGAGCCTGCCATATCTCCAGTCTCTCACCAGAGGGCAGCACGTGTGCACAATTAAAACCTGGTTCTGGACTCGACTTTGCAAGGGTCCCCTGGAGGCAAAAGTGAAAATGCTAGATAGGAGAAAAAGAGAAAGAAACACAAAAACAAAAGGACCTCTTGCTCAAAGAGACCCACATACTAAAATCCCAAGAGGCACACATAAATCTAAGAGCAAGAGAGAAAGAGAAAAAAATTAAAAAGTTGAAACAGAAACTCGCTCCAGATAAAATGCAAGTATGAGGATATGAAAAACTCTTAAGTAGATTGAAAATGTTCAACGAGATAAGTGAAGACTGTCTTCCCAAGAAAGATTTTTAAAAACCGAGAAATGGCTGAGCTAAAAAGGTAGAATGATACAATATCTGAAGGTAAAGGGGGAAAGCACTTATTTAAATATTCAAGGTGCAGCGGATGACACAGTCTTCAGAACAGGTACACGAATACTTACCCATAATGTATGGACAAAAAACTTACACAATCACATGGCAGAAATAAATAAATTTAGGATAGAGTAGTTAGGAAACAGGGTTCAATATTTGTAAGAATGTCAATTCTCTCCAAATCGATCTATGAATTCAATGCAACTTAAATAATTCTCCCCCCTGCAAAAGTTGATTTTTCCAACAACTTCTGCTTGGTAATTAACTCACTAGGTGGAAAAGCTTTCTCCTATCTCACACTAAGCATAAAAATCAATACTGTGTGGATTAAATCTCTAAACATAAAAGACAAAACTACAAAGCCTAAAGGAGGCATTATGAAGTAGGAAGGAAGTTTTTTTTTGTTTTGTTTTGTTTTTTGTGGTGCCGGGGATCGAACTCAGGCCTTTGTGCTTGCAAGGCAAGCACTCTAATCACTGAGTTAAATCCCCAGCCCCAGAAGTTTTTTTTTAAAAAGACATAAAAATCATGAATCATTTAAAAACAGTTGATAAATCTGAATATATTAAACAAAAGATTGATGATATGTTTGAAAAAATTTCAAATTCCACAAAGAAAAAATAAAAATAAAGAAAATGAAAAGATAAGGCAGAACTGAAAGGTGATATCTACTATATTATTATCAACAAAGTAATATACAGAGATATTTATGGCTCACTCTATTTCAATAGAAAAAATAGGTCCCCCTCAAAAAACCCAACAGTATTTAAGAAAGAGAAAGAACAAATGACCCATAAGCACATGAAGATATAGTCAGTCTCATCAGTCACCGGGAAAATGAGTTTAAATCCCAGTAAGACACCGTTTCGCACCCCTCTGTGTTAGCAAGAATTTTTAGTTGAATATCACTGTTTGCAAGGATGCTGAGCAATGGACACGCTCATTCTGGGCCCTGCATGATAAACTGCAGCATACATATGCCCCGGGACCCCCAAATCCACTCTTAGCAGCTACAGTAGGAGACAGAGGCTTTATCAGATCGGATCAAACTGGAAACAACCCAGAGGACCATCAGCAGTGAAGCAGATAAATAAACGGCACATACTCCAAATACACACACGTGAAAATAAACTGTATCAACACAAATTAATCTCAAAAGCAGAATAATGAACACAGCTCACCTACAGACAAAAGTAAGTGATACATTGATTCAGGATAGAAGCAAGTGGGAAGCAAGAAGGACAAGGGAGACAATGATGAAGTTCAGGGTCATGGTCACCTTCGGGTGAGCAGCGGGAGAACCAGTCAGGAGACTGGCAGTCTTCCTTCTGCTGGCCTGGGTGCTGGAAACATGGTTGTTCATTTGCTTGCTGTTTGTGCAATATTACACAAATGTTTTTAGACACCTTTTAATAAGTGCGACATTTTACATTTTATGACTTTTTTAAATTAACAAATTAATCAAGAGATACAATTAGAATTACATCATTCTAGGTGGTATTGCCAGACATATTTAGTATATTTTCAACTTGCCTCACGACAAATATTCTTCTCTTCATAGTGTCCAGAGATAATCGTGTAGCTTTTTGAAGACTGTCTAGTAATTGATGTGAGAAAAAAGCATAGACCTCTTTACATTCCTGTAATAAGAAACCATATTAAATTTGGTGCACAAAAACAAACTTCAAGCATCCCCCCAAAGCAATGGCACAATAAGAGAAGTGACATGTGAAAGGTGAGAAATAACAAACTATACAGTTTCAATGACACTGTAGAAATAAATTCAATCCTTCATCATTTGTATGTATTTTTTTAGACAAAATATATAAGAAGTGTGCTAGCATAAACACCCTAGCAAATCAGGACTTACTCAAAAACCAAAACTCAAAACAATTTATTCAAAATAATCCTGGCTTCCCGGATATGCAACAATTAACCACTAAAACCAAAAAAAAAAGCCCATTACTAAGAGAAAATTAGAGATAATCTCTGAGTGCATGAAAAGACAATAAAAATCTGAGAGTATATAAGAGTCTGGAAGAATTCATGCAAAAGCAATCAGATTTTTTTAACCTATGAGAACCAAATAAATCAAAAACATCTTATAGTATTTATAGGATTCAGAAAGAATATTTAACTTTATTATGAGGCAACACATATTTTCCTTATTTCTAAATACAGTTTTACAAACTGTCCTCAATAGTTCTTTTTATATACTTTATATTTAAAATTTGTTTCAGTCACTTTGAAAAGACTGTTGTTGCTCTAATGACTTATATGATTTACAATCTAAGCCTCAGAAAATTTGTTTATTTATGAACATCATAATCCGACGTAAGCATCCTTCTTGTGGTCTGGGATGACAAAAGACTACCAAAAAAGTGTGGTCTAGGTTTTTTTAAAGCTTTGTCATTAACTTTCTCCATGACCTAAAACGAGTTATGAGCCTATAGGTAAAAAGTAAGGTCTTATTTATGGAAGGGATTACTCTAAGGAAAAAAAAAAATCTAGGGCCAAGCTGTATCTTTTATATCCTTCTAAACTGTAGGTCTTTTTACATTATATAATGTTTTATTTCTTCAAATTTCCTATGCTAGCATGAGAAAATCATCAGAGAACCTGTTTGGGGTATAAAAGTTGGATACAACTGAAGAATAATCAACAATTAATCTAACAAAGTGAAAGCACTTCAAGTGCAGTGCATTTGTCACTGCTTAGGGACCCGACCACAGGAGGATGATGAGTCCCCATCCTCAAGAACTTCAGCATGGTGGGTAAACATATTTCAAAACATAAAAGACTCAAATGTACAGGATGAACCTTTCAATCCTGGACTATGGTTTGACCCTCTCTCCACACCCTTCCTTCCCTGGAGAAGAGTTTCCAAGTTTACTGGTCAGAGCATAGAACAGCTAGCAGGCAGAGAGCCAGACATCTTTTTCTTTCCCTTTTTTGTGGTACCACACATGGAATCTAGGGACTTCATCCCATGCTAGGCGAGTGCTCTTCCACTGAGCCACACCCCCAGCCCCCACCCCCGGTGAGCCACACAACCAGGGCCAAGTGCCAGCCACTGTTCCTCACTGCTGAGGACCCCGCCCCAGTCTAGACTCCGCAGGAAAGTGCTTCCCAAACAACTGGCAGTATCATCCTTGAGCAAGAAGGTGAAAAGAGAACAAAAGTGTCCTGTTTATTTCCACAACTATATTATTGTATGCAAAAGTAGGCAAAACAGAGAAAGAATGAAATGAAAGTAGGTAAGAGGGATTAAAAGAAAACCGGCAGGGCAAGAAGAAAGCAGGAATTTGTGCAATAGTGGGAAAGGCATTTAGAGCTGATAGAAGACCAGAAAGAGAGAGAGCTTCCCATGCCTCCTTCCCAACCTTCCTTCTCAACTCGTTTCAACACAATCTGCCTGCCTGGGGTTTCTCTAAGGTAGAAGCCACAGGTTGTCCATGGTGCTAGTTTAAAATACACACCCCTGGGCCCCAAGTGAATCAAAATCAGGACTTGTGAAATAGATAACTCTATTAAGAATAACTGAGAACAAAGTTCTCTGCTCTGAGTTAAACAGATTGGTGCTACCATCCCAGAAGTCACATTTACTGTGTAAGAAAACACGGCCGCTCACTATACAGGTAGATATGACATAATTTGTAGCCGACAGAACCACGTCAGATGATACTGGAGAGAACAATAAGGATGCAATGGCATGATCTAGATCTGCCTGATCCTGCAGTGTGAAACTGAAAATTACATTTTCTGGATTCTGTTATAAACTAGACACAGATTCACTGAAGAACTGGCTGGAGGCTGGGGATTTAGCTCAGTGGTTAGAGTACTTGCCTTGCAAGCACGAGGACCTGAGTTCGATCCTCAATACAAAAAAAAAAAAAAAAAAAAAAAAACTGGCTAGAGGATGCACCCATTGGGGTTGTCTAGAATCTTTTTAGTCACACTTCTGTGAAATTGTATGAGGTTGTTCCACAATAAATACCTTTTTAAATTCATCTTCTTTATCATTAGTACTACCCACTTTCACCACATCAGTGTCATAATCAGTGTTTTCACCATCTTCTGTTTCACTTCCAAAAACAACATGTTTCTGTTGTTCTATAAATAGAAAACAAAAATAGAACATGTATTGTTTACCATTAAGTTTATCCTCTATAGCCAAACCTTAAGAAGCTCCTTTTTTAAAAGCTCTTACCTCAAAATTATATATATATATACACACATATATACATATATATTTATATATATATACACATATATACACATATACTTATATATATATATATTTGGCATTTGTTCATATAGGAATCATCCTTGAATTCAATTTAAATCATCCATCTCAATAGAATCATCATGCTCCTAAGAAACATATTCTGTCAATGTACTGTCTTAGTATCTAGAATTAATGAAATTTTACATATTCTCTTTCTAAATTAGCTGAACTGGGGGCTAGGGATTTAGGTCAGTGGTTAGAGTGCTTGCAAGGCAAGCACAACGCCCTGAGTTCGATCCCTAGCACCAAAAAAATAAATAAATAAATAAATAAATAAATAAATAAATAAATACATAAATAAGTAAGTAAGTAAATTAGCTGAACTGCTTTCCTGTTGAGTTCTCTAACTTAATGAACTGGTATTTTTGTGTTTCTTGATACTTGTGATAAGAGCTAATTGAACTAAGTGAAAATCCCTCAGAAGCACGAAAATGTGCTGTGCATACTCATTTTAGGCTGCTTCTCCTCCTCCACCCTACTGGCACAGTGCCAGATGTCACTATGGACAATTTTGGGTCTGGATAATTCTTCGTTGTTGGCATCTGTCCTGTAGGACACTGAGTGGCATCCTTGGCCCCACCCACTGCAAGCCAGTAGCAACCCCCATGCATACAGTGTGTGACAACCAAAAATATCTCTAGATGTTGCCAAATGTCTCTAGGGAGGCAAAATATTCCCTCCCTCAGCCCCACTGAGAACCAATGTTCTAGGCACAATCCCTCTGTATTTTTTATCTTACAATGTCATTTATACAGGATCTCCTTTCAACTGGAATGTTTGCTTCTCGTTCCAAAAAGCCTGCCCCCAACATATGCCCTACTTTAGACATGTCCATAATTAGCTAACCAAGCTTACCCCTATTAGGCAAAGCCATCTCTCCAGTCTCCTTCAAAACTCCATCAACTAATGAGCTGGCAGCCCACTCCTGGTCCAGTCAGAGGCCTGCCTCACACAAAACCCTGAGTAAGGGGGTGGTGGGAAGGGCAGGTATGTGGGCAAACAGGGCTTATGACTGACAGACACATCTTATAACACTAACAAGTAAAACCTTCAACTGCAAATCTCTAACTTCATCAGTTCTTATTTAGAGTTTGAAAACAAACCTTCAAAATAAAAATTTTCCCTTCAAATTTATCCAAACAGTCTATATACGTAGGACAGGACAATCTGAGCAAAACTAACAATCCCAGGTTCTAAACCTACAACCCAGGAAGCAAGAAGCAAACTACCCCCTACTTGAAAATCATTTCTTAAAATTCCCTGCCCCTGATAAGGGAGAACCAAATTCAGCAGCTTATCTCTTGGGCTTATTAAAATGTGTTTACTGAAATTATTACAACGTTGGACTTTCTTGGGGGAAAATGAGATTCTGAAATCAGGAGAACAGGAAATAGGCTTAAAATTCTTCCAACCACTTTAAATAATCCACGCACCTTGTCATACAGATTTGCCTCCAAAGAAGTGGTAAAATGAGGGATTTTCTCTTATTCATAGTCAAGCAAACTGAATGGGGACAATTAGGGCTTTGGCAAAGTCAAAAGTTACAGTTAAGACATGAAATTTTTAAGCTGCTTTTTAATCAAGGACTATGATCTTTGCTTCCTTGGGAATACACTGTTCTACTGGGCCCCATTTACCTGTACTCCGAGCACCCCAACAGCTCTAAGTAGCAATGCATGGATCATTCCATCCAGAGAAGGGTCTAGGAGGGAAAAATGTCTAGACGCAGTCGCATTCAATTAAGTTTTCCAAATTCAGGAGAAGTACAGATTCTACTCTTGCTGGGTTCACTTATGCTGTACCACAAAAAGTTAATATAAAAAGGCCTGCTGGCAAGATCGGCTTTTGGTTGGCTTCGGAACTTGGGTTTCAAAAAGTTCCCTACTAAATCCTAAATGACTAAAGAGCTCACTGGTTCTTAAGCTGTACGGACAATGCAATTCATGCTGAACACCTCCTTGGTGCCTGGAATTTCGCTACCCAGTAAGCAGAAGGTGCCTACACAGGGACATATATGTATCTCTTATAACTCAAGCATTAACAGGTGAAATTACCTGGTAACTCTTTTCCTTTTTCCTTGGTGTCCTTAACATCATAAATTTGCTCAAATATCAATATAAGTTCTTTGACAGCTTCTTCCACATGCTTACTTTTGTGGTTTATAATATCAGCCCATTCTTTTGTGTATGTCTATTGAATAAAGAAATGATTATTAATTTTGAGATACTTAAAAATTGAAAGTTATTAATATGACTTTAATTTATAAAATTATAATTAATTTCATTTAAAAACAAATAGGCCTAGAGGGTAGCTTATTTGTACTGCACTTGCTTAGCATACTCACAGCCCTGTGTTTGATCTTGACCTCACAAAAAATAAATACATAAGAGATAGGTGTGCCGATGACTAAAAGCACAGCTTCTGAGGCCCACGTAAATAAAAAGAAGAGAAAGAAAAAAATCCCAAATCTCTGATCTGTATGTTATTCAACTGGATACAGAGCTCAAGAGTGGAAAGATCATCAAACTTAAAAATGAGATACGGTTTTAAAGAAGGACAATCCAAAGTGTTGCTTTGAGATTTAAATGAGATAAAGATTTTAAATGAGCATGGAGTTGTATGCCAGGCATCAATTTAAGAGTTTATATGTTTATCAACTAATTTAATTAATTAAATCACATCCTTTTGCAATAATTAATATTATGGACTCTGTTTCACAGATTAGAAAACCAAGGCTCAGAGAAAATAAGAAATTTGCCCAGATTACACAGCAGTTGACAAGAACTGGGGTTTGAAACCAGCTTTCTCTGATTCCAAAAGCCTGTACTTCATCCTTTTTACTTTTTCTAATAGCAAAGGCATTAGCAAGAAGATGAGACCTAGTCACATTCAAAAATGAAAACTTGGGGCTGTCCCAGTGGTTTAGAACGCTTGCCTAGCCAGCATGAGGCCCTGAGTTCGATCCCCAGCACCAAGAAAAAAAAAAAAAGAAAACTAGCTTACAAAATTGAAGACATCTTTGAACATATCTAAGTATACTTATGCATTTTAGAAAAGAGTGGAGTGAATGCGGGCAGCCAACTTGGGCCTTCAAAAACAAACGTCTGTGAACTGATCTCAGACTTGCAAACGAGCTTTGGAAGGTTCCATATTTCCCATGTTCTGCTCCTACATCTTCCTTTTTTGCCTGCTTCATCTGTGTCTGAACCTATTCTCATTTGTCTTCAGTCCAAGGGAAATGGTACTCCTCCTCCCACCCAAAGATAGTCTCTGACCCTCCCCTCCTCACCAACTCTTCCCACCTGGCTTCATCATCTGTTCATTTCATTCCTTTTAATTTATTCAGCACAGTGCTAAACACTTGAGTGGAAACCGTGGCTGGAGCTACTTCTGTCTGGAAGGGAAATGAGTGCTACACAAGTGGACATTTCAGCTGATGATGGCAGATTGGAAGCATATGTTTATATACACCCCCTGCTAGGAAATCCACTAAGAGAGGACCTGAAGTAGGACAGGGACTCTTGGGGACAAGAGACAGAGATTCTCAGGCCTTGATCCATGACCTGTTACCTACTAAAGTGCAGATGTGTTTTTTTCCCTATCTTCCCTTGCTAGCAATCCGTGGAATACGTCCTCCACTTACCCCCTACTCTTACTCCAAGCACCAGGGACTCTGCATCAGCAGCGGGACACCAGGGTTTCTCCAAGAGGGAGAATAGTCACTAACTGATATCCTACAGGGAGGAAATCCCCTAAAACAGGAGGGAAAAGTCTCGGGGAAAAAAATGTCATACTCACAACCCAAAGAAAAGTATCAGCCCTTGCCCTCCCCAGGCGCCATGTGATGCCACAAAAGCTGGTCCCATTTTTTTAATGGACCAGTCTTACCCTCTTCATCATCGTTGTGCCCCTGTTAGGTGCTCAATCTGAAATCCCTCCCTTATTTTCTCTTACTTTCTAATTCTGTCTAATAAATGTCTAATAAATGTGCCTATGTTTCTCACTGACATCTCCTGAAATGCTTTTCTGTGGCAAGAGTTGATGAACCCACTGCACACGTGAGCTGAGCTCCCCATCTCCTCTTGAGTGAATCTTCTCGGACCCCAGTCAGTGGTAGAACCAGCTACATGGTTAAATCTGACAGACTGAGCACAGATGTTTATCTCTCAGCACTCTCCTGGTATCTCCAGGAACCTCAAAGACAGCAATACAACAGTAGTCACTTAAAGAGAACACACAAGAACATATGGGAGGATGCCACAAAATTCTTCTGTATGTTTCTAATATTGTACGAGAATAAGCTTAATGAGATCCAACAACTGGTGCTAAGAGAACTGAATACCCACTTTAAAAAAATGAAACTGGGCTGGGCATGATTGTGCACAAAAGAAAAAAAAAAGAAGGAAAAAGAAACTGGACCTTCTCCTTATGCCATTCAAAAAAATTAACTCAAAGACTAAATTCAAGAGCTAAAACTAAAAAACTCTTTGAAGAAAACATAAACAGAAATCCTCATGACGTTCAACTGCACAAGTTTTCTTAGATATGACACCAAAAGCAGAGAAACCAAAGAAAATAAATAAATAAAGTGGGCTTTACAAAATTAAAAATGGGGGCTGGGGATTTAGCTCAGTGATTAGAGTGCTTGCCTTGCAAGCACAAGGCCCTGAGTTCAATCCACAGCACCCAAAAAAAAAAAAAAAAATTAAAAATGTTCATGTTTCAAAAACATTACCAAGAAAGGAAAAACGGAAAAAGAAAGTAAAAAGATGACCTATAAAATGGTACAAAATAAAATTTTTAAAATTAAATTTAAAAAAATGGTACAAAATTTTTGTAAATCACATCTGACAAGGAACTAGTATTCACAAAGAACTTTGGCAATTTAAAAATGTAACAGAAGACAATGCAATCTAAAAATGAGCAAAGGCCCTAAGTAGATATTTATGAAGAAAAGTATACAAAAGGTTAATAAGCACATAAAAAGATGCTAACTATCATTAGCCATCGCAGAAATGCAAATCAAAGCCACATGAGACACCACTTCTACCCACTAGGATGGCTATAATAAAAAAGACAAAGGATAACAAGTGCTGATTAGGATGTAGGGAAATTGGAACCGTGGCACCCTGGTGTGGAAATGTAAAATGATCCTGCAACTTCAGAAAACATTCTGGCAGTTAGTTCTTCACAAGGTTAAACATGAAGTTAACAAGTGTCCCAGAAACTCCATTCCTATGTAAATACCCAGAAGAAATGAAAGAAGATGTCCACACAAAACACATGTACAGAGGTTAGGAATTTAGCACAAGTGGTAGAGCGCTTGCCTAGCAAGTGTAAGACCCTGAGTTCGATCCCCAGCAGCCCCCCAAAAATGTACACTTAATATTCATATCAGCATTATTCATATAGCAAATAGGTATCAACTAAACGGGGAACTAAAATGTAGTACAGTATATCCATTCAATGTATTATTGATCAGCAATAAAAAGAAAGGATGTTCTGATACATGTGACACTGAGTGAACTTCAAAATCACTAAGTAAAAGAAGCCAATTACAAAAGACACATGGTTCCATTTGTACGAAATGTCCAAAACACACAAATCTCTAGAGGGTGAAAGTAGGTTTGTGGCTGGCTTCAAGCTGGGAGAGTTGAGAGGAAATGAGGATGACTGCTATTAAGTATAGGGTTTCTTTGGAGATAACAAAAAAATGTTCTAAAATTGACTGTGGGATGGTTGTACAACTCTGTGACTACACTAAAAACTATTTGAGTTGTACGATTTAAATGTTTGAATTGCATGGTGTGTGAATTTCATCTCAATAAAACTGCTAAAAAATAATAATTAGTGCTAGAAAGAATTTGAGCAGAAATTAGGGAAGAAAAATTAATGGAAGATGGGAACATGAAGGCAACATGTGTGAGGATTCAGAGAAGTTCAGCTGTGAATGAGAAGCGAAGGGAAACTATGGGGAGATTTTATTTTTCATTGGTAAGGAAAAGGTGAAAGTATATCAGATTGCTGGTAGGAGGGATCCAGCAGAGTCCAAAGTGGAAGACACAGAAAGGTCTGGTAGGGTCAAGGTCACTAGGCAGCAAGAAGGCATGGAATGCACAGCCCATGTGGAGGACTGTGACTCTGAAGAGGCGGACACGGTCTCCGTGGAACCAGAAGGAAGGAAAGATGGATACAAAAGAAGTCAGCAATGTAACTGGGGAAAATATTTGTATGATTTTGATTTAGGAACCTATAAACAATACCTATCACTCTCTCAGGACCACCTTGCCAGACATTCTTAGTGTCCCTCCCCATCCCTGCCTGGCCAGCCTGTTCTCTACTCTTCTTCGCCCTCCTCCCCTGCTGGGACTCTGGCTGCTGTTTGGTTTTCCCTCAATATGGGGCACCAGCAGAAGACAGGACAGCTGGAAGACAGAGTGGGTGCGGTATTTCTGTCTCAATCCCTCCTTGCTTGGAGCTTGCAAATATGGTCTGAAACCACCATTTGGCCCAAATTAACCTCATCCCCAAAAATCAGTGTCAGGTACTTCACGTTTCCAAATCTGATTTCTACCCTGAGTGTTACCTGGATCGTCTTGTCCTTCAAATCACTTCTGTACGCTACAACGACCTGCCAGATGGTATGTTTGTAGAAACTTAAATCTCTCCAGGGCAAGTGACTGTGGCACACTGAGTGGCAAAGGCGCTCTTCAAAATGGAGCCTGCTGCGCCTTGCCTTACAGCATTGAGACTCACCTAATAAAACACTTTCTCCCAGTGTGCCGTTTATACAAATACCGCTTTCATACTCAGGCACACTCAGTCTATCTCAATTTTTTCCCTTTGTTTAATGTGTTTGTCTTTCTATGCATAAAGAACAGTATTTACTCATGTATTCACAGCAAATTCTCTCCAGTAGTGTGTGCTTCCCCTGCTCACCAAGTGTCAAAATAGTTATAAATGCATACTATGAGAAGATGATTTCATTATAAGTGAGGCAGAAGATAGGAAAGTGTTGTAGAAATTTCCCTATTCCTTTGTACTCTGTTTGTATATTGGTAAAGCCTGCTATCAAGTGCATACAGTCAAATTCTAGGAGTGGGAAGAAGAAAATGGCAGGCAGGAAATTAGCCCCAGGCAGGAAAATGGTCATTTCTTTGGAAAATTCCAATTGCTGAGAAAAGACCAGTACAACATTGGAAGGACTCTTACTCCTACAGAAGCATGGGATGCGGGATGCGGGGAACAGAGCAGACAGGGAGACTCCCAGGTGAGCGGTCTTGCAGCAGATTGGTCAGGTGGGGAGTAACCAATTCAAGCTGAAAGTGGAATTCTGAGGGTTCCGAAGGGAGGTCTCTTGGGGAAGAAGGAATGAGGTTCCGATATGGCAGTGTTTTAAAAGAAAATATAAAATAGGAGGCAATTTAAAACACTAGGAAAAATAAAAATGTTGTATAAGAAAAAATACATTGCATATACACTGTGCAGCTCTGTCTGGGTTGATATTTACATAGGCACAGTGATATGTTATTATGTATACCGACTGTTTAACTGAAAATAATAATGTAACTATATTAAGAAGAAAGAGGAAGAGTAGTAAAGGATAGGATCAAAGAGCTATTTATTAAAGTAGGAAGAAAATAGTGCTCAAATCTGTCAACTCAAGAAACAGCACCCCTTCCTCTCTACTATGTTACTTACATATGTAGAAATAATAAAATAAGGTATGACTAAGAGTTAAAAATCAGTCCCTCTCCTAGGACCAGACCGTGACCTCCAGTACTATTTTCTCTAGTACCACTGGAAGGAACAAGGGCTCTGAGGGACCCAGATCTGGGGCAGGAAATGAGCCTGAGATACCCAGTAGTTACAGAAATCAAGGACATTTTCAGAGCGCCTCCCCCAGAAAAAAGACTGTAGGGGACTAAGATCCTTCAAGTATGTAAAAATCTGTAGTCTCATAATGATATTTTTAAAAATCATGATTACTTCAGAAGTTGCTAGCAGTGAGCCAACTCACTATTTTGAAAACAGTGTAAAAAAGGAAAATTGAAGCATTGAATCTGACTTTTGTGAACGAATGCTATTTCAGGGTAACCAACCAGTTAACGAGGGAAACCTCTTCTTTATAGAAAGACATTAGTCATACATGCTAAAATCAGAATATCAGCATTAGCAGACTCCAGTAAAATCATGACAGTAGGAAATAATAACCCAAAGCTGTGAAGACCATTAGGCTCAATCTTAGTATCTCTAAAAGGAGAATTGCCTGGGATTATGGCCCTTTTGATGGGAAGCAACAGGGAACACATAGTGTCCTCTATGAACTACTTGCCAGAAAAAAAGAAAAAGAAATTGAACATAAACTGAATCAAGCCTTCAGATCTAACTATAATTTACGGAAAATTCAGTGGACAGACACACACAAAATCATATTACCAGAATGCTATCAAGAAAAGTCTAGAACACAGAAAGTTCTACAGAACAAATGATACAATTTCTTCAAGAAATAAAGAGCATTAAAAGAAGTAAGATTGGAAAGGACTTAAACAGACATTTCTCCAAAGAAAATAGATGAATGGCCAACAAGCACATGAAAAGTTGTTCAACATCAAGAGTCATTAGGAAAATGTAAATCAAAACCACAGTGAGATTTCCCTTCACATCCATTAGAATGGCTACTATTTTAACAAGGGGAAAATAACAAATGTCAGTGAAGATGTATAGAAACTGGAATCTTCTGTATTGCTGCTGGGAATGGAAAATGGTACCGCCATCCTGGAAAACAGGTTGGCAGTCCCTCAAAATGTTAAATACAAATTCTAGTTCTGTGTATATACCCCAAACAATTGAAATCAAGGACTTAGATAGACAGTTACACACCAATGTTCACGGCAGCACTATTCACAACAGCCAGCAAGTGCCGACAACTCAAACGTCCATCAAGAGTTAAATGGAATTTTAAAATGTGGTCCATATATACAATGGAATATTACTCGTCCAGAATGAAACTGAAAACATTATGATAAGTGATGTACACCAAAAACCAAAGGAAAAGTGATTTGACTTATATGTGGTACCTAGAGCAGGCAAATTCTTAGATTCAGAAAGTAGAAGTTACCAATGGCTGAGGAATAGGGGATTGGAGAGTTATTGTACAATACAGACAGAGTTTCAGTTTGAAATGATGAAAAAGTTCTACAAATAGATAATGGTGATGGTTACATAATGTTATAAATGTACAATAATGCTACTAAGTTGTTTACTTACAATGGTTAAATTGGTACATTTTATGTTAGTATGTTTTACCACAAAAAAAAATTGTCAACCAAAAAATGAACAGTGTAGGAATGATTTCTAAAAGTTAAGAAACATATGAATCAAATGCAATGCCTGAATCTGCCTGGCTCTTAGTGCAAGTAGATAAAAGTCTAAAAAAGACAGTCTTTACTAAAGCTAAATATATTCATAACCTATGACCCAGTATTGTCACTTCTGGATATATGCCCACCAAAATTAGTGCTTAAGTTCACACACAAGAATAATGTTGCACATAACACAAAGAGTTGCAAACCAAATGCCTTCAACAGAATGAAAAAATTACAATAATTCATATAATAAACACTATAACGCCCTGAGCATGAAAAAATTAATGTAGATGAATCTCACAGATAAAATACTCAGCAACAGAAACAAAAGACAAAGAATATATGGTGCATCATTCTATTTATGTAGAGTTCCAAAACAGCCAAAACAAATATAGAGAGATAGAAGTTAAATGATGATTACTTGGGGAGTAACGCCTGGAATGGAGCACGAGGGAATCATGTGGAATGAAGGAAGTTTTCTATATCTTAATCTTGGAGATAGTTACAAGGGTGTAGCAGTTGTAAACATTCATAGAACAGTGCACTTAAGATTTTTGTGTACTAAAATGAAAAATAAGCTGAAACTGGCTGCTATGGAGAATTTTTCCATAGCCAAAAGAACAAATAAGGTCTTGCATCCATCACAAAAGGCTAAAATTCACCCATAGCCCATTGCTATAACAAATATAACACCAGACAAATCGACAGGAAAAAGTGGATTAGCATGGAAAGTTAGTTATCCTGGTTGAGGGTCTGGGCTTGGCAAACAAATTCTTTCTTGGGAATTTACAACCACAAGCTAACATAATTCAGGGCTTGAGTATACACTATCTGTACAGTTTTGGAAATTCTATTCTCCGAGAAGCCAATTTATTCTGAAACTGTTAAGTACCACACAGGAATAAATAAGAAGGGACAAGTTTTCAACTAAAGCTGTCCGGAGTTCCCACATGTACATTCACTCACAACTGAAAAATACAAAAATCACAAAGAAACAAGCCCCCCTGAGCCAGAGTTGGCAGAAAAAGCAAAAGGCAGAATTAGACCCATCATTTTCTTCAGGTAGTGGAATTATGTTATAAAATATAAAATATATTTTAAATACCTACATAAAAAGAATTAAAACATAGGATCATATAAAAAGATCTGACAGAGTTGAAAAAGAATTTTAAAAAACTTACAGAAATAGTTAAGTGGAAAACACAAAGAAAAGGTTAGAAGAGAAAAAGAAAGAGTAAAAGCACATACAAGTATATTGATAATTATAATAAATGTAAATAGACTAAAGCTATCAGTTTACAAAAAAATAGATCTTTCAGAGCAGATTAAAAATAAAATCCAGCTAAATGTTCTTTATGAGAGAAAACCCTAAATTAGAAAAGTCAAAAAATTGAAAATAATAAAATGGAAAAAGATATATCTGAAAAGTAGTAACCTAAAAAAGCTGGTGTATCCTACATTAATATCTAACAAAACAGACTATAAGGATAAAAAGCTTTCTCAAGAACGATAAAAGCAACGAACAACCAGGAAGATACAGTAATACCTCCATTCAAAAACTCTTCTGTTCGCAAGCAATTCAGTTCTTAAACAAAAGTGTTTGACAAAATTTTGCTTCCGTCACAAACTCCGTATTGAGTGACAAACACAACTGCAGCCATCTTCCCCACACAAACACGAATGTAGACATCTTCCCCACACAAACACAAATGCAGCCATCTTCCCTACACAAACACAAATTGGGCCATCTTCCCCAAAATCATGAAACAAATGAAGTTTGTGAACCGAGGTATAATCATTCTAGACTTGAATACACAAAGAATGGGATATTGAAATTGGTTCTTCAGTATTGTCTTGGTTAGAGCTGAGGCTCCCAAGCTGAGAACACATGATTTTAAGATCCTAAAGAGCAAAATAAAAGAAAGATAACAAGAAGAGAGAGTTAGAGCTTTCTCAAATAGAAAAGGGATCAAGGGAAGGAGGGAGGTGAGAGAGAGGAGGAAAAGGGGGTAGAAAAAGGAATTAAGACATATTATGTACATGTACCAACTCCATACATGGAATGTAAATATTATGTACTGCAAACATGTACAAATAAAAAGGAAGATTTTCTGCATTATGAAACAGACACTTCTTCAAAGGTAGCAGTCACATGAAGCAACTGTCAGCCCATTGCCCACTTCGAGGTCAGAGAGGGCCAACTTGCTCTTTGGTAGAAATTTGGAGGTGACCACGTAGAAACTTAAAAAGAACTACTCAGAGATGGTGACCCGTTGTCCTCTAGAACTTGGGGCTGGAGGGGCTGACCCAGCCTAAGTCCCGAGGCAAGAGGCTGGTAGCTACTCTAACCCTGCAGGCGGGAAGGAGATGCTATGCTGCCACAGAAAGAGGGGCAGCTGCACTGGTTTCCCATGGGCCAGACTGCTCCCCTGGGAACGGAGCCATCCTCCGCTGTCTCAGAGGGGACCCCAGCAGGGTGGCCCAAACCCACAGGGTGGGTGCAGTGAAAACAAGGCTGGCCAGGCATCTAGCAGGGTGGCAAGGATTAAGCTGGAAAGTTTCACAGTCAGATGTGGGGCAGTGTGACTGGATAGGGGGCTGTTAGATCTCGACAGAAACTGCTAACCTCAAAATGAGATTTAAGGAACTGACTTAAGAAATCAGTAGTAGGTATGGAAAAGAAAAGAGAATTTGAGCAAAATCTGAGTAACAGGCAAAAGCTGGCTAAGTCTCAAGATTGGTTGCATGTGGGAGGTGAGAAACAGGGATGATTCCTAGGTTTCTGAGTGACTTAACGGGGAAGTATGTTGTAGTTAAAACCGTGAGAAAACTGACTGGGCTCTGGGACCATGCACAGGGGAGAACAGCCATGAACCACTGACGAAGCCCCAGGAAATTCCAGTATTAGGTTGAAGACATAAGTAAAATAGCACCTAGAGTACAACTAAGGGCTTGAGTCTTTGGACCTGAGGATATATATTAAAAAAAAAAAAAAACCTAATAAGAAAAAAATGCTACCAGCCCAGATGTCTACTTTTAGATTGTCAGTTCACACTTTAAGTTTATGGCTCAGTATTTTTATGATTATAATAAATAAATGCATACCTCATTGAGGGTCAACATATCTTCTACTCTGGTGGCACCACTTTCAGGCAAAGAAATCAGCACAGTTTTGGCTATCTCCTTTAGAACTGTATCAATATTCATTTCACACAAATCACTGACCTGCCAACAAGAAAAAAAGGTCAAAGATTATTTTAAAAACCTCTTTTACCTGTTAGTGCTAGCTTCTCACCCCATATATATTTAAGTCATAAACTAAATTAGAGAACTAAAACTGGACATCCTTGGTCAAGCATAATTTGATGAAAATTCTGTGTTTCCTCAAAAATAAGACCTCACCAGAAAATAAACTTCAGCTGTAATTAACATCTGGTCATTATCATGGTGATGGCCAGTGGCATGCTGTACCTCACTATTCTCTTGCTCGGTGGGCTACTCTGTAGTGGCAGGTAAGGCAAGGATAGGCTGATTAGGGCTGGCAGTTTTGATCTCTAGTTAGGTCTTACTTGGGGGAAAACAGGGTCTGGTTTTAGGAGTACATTTGCCAAGAAAGCTTGACATGGAACTGAAGTTTCCTTAAGCATCAGCAAGTGCCATAATCTCATATGCATTATCTCCTTTGGTCCTTATTTCAGCAAATGAAACATTAAAATTCTAGCTTTATAGCTACAGACACCAAGGCTCAGAGGAGTAATATAATCTAAGGAAAAACACACAGCTAATAAAAGGCACAGGTGCCTACCTAGGTTTAGCCAAATCCCACGCCTCTGAGTTTCTCTGTTACACTATGCAACTACAATGAACAAACTAGCACATCTGAAAAGATATGCCGGGTCTGTGCCACAAACCTGTCAGAAATCAACAGAGTTGATTAGATTAATACCTCATCTAGCTAATTTTAGATGCATTACTATTAATATTTATGTACCTCACTCGATCATCTTCAACGGTCTATAATTATCTCATTTTCTAAACTACAATGCCAAGTGGAACCATCATTAAAAGCAAGATAATTCAGGGATAAGGACAAGGCAACTTAGATGAAAGGGCTCCAAATCAGTAAAGGAAACATAAAACATTATTTTTTAACTTAATAGACATTCTTTTAGTTAAAAGTCACTGCCTATAAACAGCATCTATGTATAATCGAACTGTTGCTTACAGCCTCAGTATTAATGTATACAGCTTTCATAAACTAATTGATTTTACCTTCTTGAGAAGTTGATTGAACATGCCCAAAACTAATTCAACTTCTTGAAAAAAACTTTCCAGGGTTAAAGATGACCATGTTAGTATTGTGAGCCCCTGCCTTAACACAGATTCCACCTGGAAAAAGTAAAAAGATCACAGCTTCTGATATTAACAGGAGCATCTGCATTAATAGAAAAGACTTTCTTTTCTTACCTGCAAGTACTATACCGCCTTAATTACAGTTTCCCATTGTTATGCCTAATAAAGATGACATTTTGTTTTAAATCCTCTTTGGCTGCCCCGAGAGCAGTCATGCATTTTTAGAAAGTGTTTACAATTTAGATTTAGTTGTTTTTCAAAGGCAACAAAACAGACAAGAAATCATTCTGTAGGAAAAATTAGAGCTATCAAGTTGAACTAGAAAGATAGAAGGTCTAGGCAGAAATGGATGATCCAAGAACCATAATATATAGAATCGGAATCTAATTTTAAATAACAGGGAAATCAACATAAACCTCCAGCGTCACTCACCTGTTTCGTCTTAGGGGTCATCAGATTGACAAACACAGAAGGCACTTCCTGACATAAATCATCATAATACTGCAGAAGACCCTGTAAAAAGTCAAAATCGCATAGTTTACTTTCATTTGCTGGAAGGCAATAGGCACGTTCTGATTCACACCAGGAAGGGCTCCTTCCACCTGTTTCCTCACAGACCCCCATCACAGGGGCTGCCCATTTAAACTGAATTGAAATAATGCTGCATTTTGCCCTACAATGTGAAAGAATCATTTCCACTCGTGTCATTTTATAGACACCCTATTTTCTTAATTTACATCTTATTAGTACCCTGAAATTAAATACACTATAAAATTTCACGTACTTAATCTATAAAATTATAATTAAAAACCTTAAAGCCTACTATTTCATCACTCATTATCTAGAAAAGTCTGATTTCTGGCATTCTGCTCACTCTCAACTTTCCATCTCCAATCTTTTGTTTGCAAGTCAGTATTTTAATTCCATCAAGAATCAACATGGTAACAAATCTTCTCGCAGTGTCAGCACATCTGCAGGGATATATTTCTCTGCACCAGAAAACAGGAAAAAAACTCCTTCAAAGATAATCAGAAAGCATCATGTATCTTACCTGCAAATACAGTTTGTCTGCTTTCAATTTACTTTCCAATTTCAGCAATTTCTTTGCCTGTTCTGGAACATCCAACTTCATCTTTATCATGCACTTAGTTTCCCTCACAATTTCCAAGATTTTGGGATCAAAATTAACCAGCAACTTTCCTGTTTCTGGATGTCGCACAAAAAGTGTGGCTTGTAAAGCTACAAATAAATGATTATTGCCGTTACTTGTTCTGGATTTCCTTTCTGGTTCCAGCTCTGTTTACATGGCTGCCTCCCCCTCTGAACTACTAACTTCCGAAGGGCAGAACAATAACTTCGGATGCCCCAGCTGCCAAGGCACAGTATCTGGCATGTAGTCAGCACTCAAAACTTGGATCAAGGAGGCAGTTTCTACAAGGCCACAGAATCAGAGCCAGAGAGATAAAATTTGATGAAGAACAGATAGTCTTCTTGTTTTTATGGATTATCACTCAACCCTGAGAAAGAGTCAGAAGATGGACAGATCTATAAAGATAACAGACCTCACAGATTTCAAACTCTCTTCCACCCTGATCCCAAACTGGCTTCTCTAAGGTAAAGCTACAAATAAATGAATTAAATCTATATCCTGTTTCTGATAGTTAAGCTCAGTATGAGTAAGAAATATTTGTTAGACAACACTGAGTTGTGAACTCTTAGAATTGTAGAAGATTGTTTCGTACTATAATTCACATGAACATCATCCATATAAACAGGAATTTTCAGAGAAGCTTCTTATTAGGAATTGAAAAATATATCCCCAAACAGTTCTTGCTGGGTAGCCTTAGATTATTTGTTATCCTAACATGACTTACTCCTAGATGCATAATAATAAAACATTTATAGACTTGAATGTGTTAGCTCACATTACATTCTATTTTCACAAAGACTGCTAACATGAGAATTTCTTAAGGATCACAGATCTTCCCAGCCTCTCGTTACCTCACAGAATGAGGCAACATCAAATTTCTAGCAAAATAAATTGGTCCCAACATCCCTCTTAAGTCAGCTTTTACTCACTAGATAAAATGAGGTTTGACAGGTTCTTAAGGGTGCAGGTGCCACGAGGATTTCAACCAAGAATTTTGTCCAAATAATTTGGACTCTTTTTAGAACTGGGTTAGAGAACATATGTCCTCCCAAGAAAATTCCAAAATAACTTTGAATATTCATTTAACGAAAATGTGTCTTCCTTAAGATGGTACTGAGCTTGTCAAAAAGACAAAAAGTTCAGCAGCATGACGAAGACAGACCAATAGCAACAGCCAGGGAGTCCACTCCAGGACTGACAGCATTTCATTTCTTGTCAATCATAAAAGATGCAATACGTATATGTACCAGTTCCCCAAGATTAGTAATAATTATTATATGCCACAAACATATACCAATAAAAAAACTACTAAAATTAAAAAACAGAAACTGTAATGCAACCAACTAAAGGAGGTTGATACAAGGATCCAAATTATTATTGTAGGTTCCTATATAGTTGCAGCAACAGCATATATATATATATATATATCTCCTAACACAACAACAGAAAATCAGGAACCCTTCTACAGCAATTCATTTCCCATAGCTTGGGCTCACAAGAAAGAATTTTACTTTATATTGTTAGTCCTACTTGTGACCACTTCTCCTGGCACCAACCCACTGCAATGAGGTACTGGACCTAACAGGTGTCAACTGATGTTCTCAAGGAGAATGAATGCTCCAGAAAATTTGATGTAATTGCCATTTATCAAGATGGTCTGATCTTAGCCAGGTGTGGTTGCACACGGCTGTAATTCCAGCACTCCCAGTGGATAAGGCAAAAGGATCGCAAGTTCAAGCCCAGTCTGGACAATTTAATGATTTAGCAAGACTCTGTCTCAAAAAAAAAAAAAAATTAAAAAGGGCTGGGGATGTAGCTCAGTGCAAAAGCCCTAGGTACAATCCCCAGTACTACCAAAGAAGAAAAAAGAAAAAATATATATATATATACATATATATATACGTATAATACATATATATACACACATATATACATATATATATACATATATATACACACACACACACACACACACACATACATATATACTTAAATGAGACTGTTTGACCTCTATTTATTGGACATTTTAAAGATACTTAAAAAGCTGCCAGTGTGCCTGGCACCAATCTTGGCAATCATCTAATCAACAGAACAGTATTAGAGTTAAGAGAACAGACTTCAGAGCTCAAAGGCCTGAATCTGAATTCTGGCTCTGCCACTGACTGATGGAAGACCTTGGGTCAGCCACTTAACCTCTCGGTGCCTCAGTTTCCTCTTCAGTAACACGGAGAAGATAACAATTCTTCACAGGGTTGCTTAATAGGACTAGAGATTTTGTACATATAAAGTGTTTAGACAGACCTGGCACATGGTAAGCATGGGGTAAGTGTTGGTTATGACCATTATTTAAAGGATAGCAGATGAAACAGAGTATCCTCGAACTCTGTAGGAGAAATAAGGCAAATATATAAAGTAGTAAGTAAGTGTCATGAGAAGGAACTACCCATAAAATGTGTCAAGGATTCTGGAGAAGGGGAAGATTTTTTTCTGCCAGAAAGGATAAGAGAGGGTTTTATGGATTAGGTGTCTGTTGAGCTTATTTTGAACATATACAGATAAAAGGAAAGGAACTGATGCCAGAAAAATCAGCGGGGCAAAAAAAAAAAAAAAAAGTAAAAAAGTGCATGGCACCAAAGAAGCAAAATGGTACTTTTGATGTTAAAAATTCCCTTTTGCCTTTTTCCATAACGTGAGTTTTAAGCTTATCTTGATGCTCCTTTAAGAATGCTGCAGGCTCTCATTATGGTCCACAGGTCCCACCTACAGCATATTACCCAGATATGGCTGGCCTGATAATGC
>PVJO010023749.1:0-25617 GCA_004026905.1 Hystrix cristata | reverse complement strand
CACTGAAAGGAAACTCATTTCTGCAGAATTAATAAAGGAAACTGATGGGTGATGGTCCTGAGCATACAGCTAGACAGCTTCAGGGGAAAACAGAGCTTTCGTTCTAGGGATGTAGACATACTGACGCCAGAGCATTTGCTTCGTTCAGCTCCACTGTTTTACTGCGGGATTAAGATTGGACAAGGCCCCAGGCTAATTGCATACATTGTCTCATTTTTTCCCCTTCAAAAGCAGCCCCCAAAGTTCAATATTATTATTAATATTATCCTCATTTACAGCTGTGTAAATGGAAACCTGGAGTGATTAAGCAACTTGCTTTAGCAGGGCTGTGGTAATTTAAAAATGTAAATCTTAAATCTCACACAAACAGCAAAGGATCCCGTATTCATGATTTTATTTGACTCATTAACGAGGGAACCAGTGAGAAGTGCAAACTCCACGGAGCATTAGAGAATGTAGGTATATGCAGGTAGTTTAGAAAAGAAATAGAAGGCGAGTGTGGGAGGCTGCATAACGGCTACCTTGCCAAAAATGAAATGTATCCAGCCCTAATACATGGCAGTAACTAGTGTGTATGTTACCTTACATGGAAAAAGGGCTTAGCAGATGTGATTAAACTAAGGATTTTGAAATGCTGGCTATACCAGATTATCTGAGTATCTCTAATACCACCTCGAGTGTCCTTATCAGAGTGCCACAGGAGAGTCAGAGTGAAAGAGACGTGAGAAAGGACGCAGAGGTCAGAGTGATGTGCTATGAGGGAGGAGGAAGGGTCCACGAGCTGAAGCATGCAGCTGGCCCTTGAAGCTGGAAAAGGTAAGGAAACCACAGCTCCTCTTCTAGAGCCTTGGAAGGAGCCAGCCCTACTGATGCTTTGGCTTTAACCCAGTGAAACTGGCCTTGGACTTCTAGAACTATAAGATAATAAATGCACATTGTTTAAGAAGTGGTAGATTGTTAAGCAGCCACAGGAAATTAACACAGAAAGATTATCAGGTGAGATAAAAAGCTGGCTAATGTCCAGTAAGGCCATATACCATAACCGTTGCAGCTAATTCTTCCACGAGAGTCATTTGCATCGTTACTGGACGAAGATTAGCAAGGTAGCCTCTGTCCCTAGAGATGAAAATTGCCCAATGAATAGAAAGTCCAGCCCTGAATGGACAGAAGGTCCATTAATCTCTTTTGCTGGCTCCTAAGTTTAGTATCCTCCTTTGAGCAACTGAGAGGTACAGAGTCGGAACTTCAGAGAAGTTCTTCCAAGTCGGGGCCCTCTGCTCTTGCACACTAAGGGACCTGCGGTTGCAGTGGTGACGTAGATAAGCTTCTGGCTGCCACTACTTGAGGGATGGGGCGGGAAGCTGGAACTCACCCCTCGCTTCTCTCTGCCTCCCTCAGGAGCAGACGCCTCTGGCAGGCTATTCTTAAACTCTGTCACCGGTTCAGGTGTCATCACACCTGGCCTAGTGAATGCCTGATAAAGGTTCGGATTGTATTCCGTCTGGTGGAAGGGAGAAGTGAGGACTTGGGATTGGGGAGGAGGCAGCGGAGAAGAGGTTGAGTCAGACACTAATCAAGGATTCTTACTGAGCCAGAGTGAGGTGACTGTGGTGGAGGAGGGGACTCTGGCTGGACAGGGGGAGTGACCAGTGTGTTGAGTGAAGGCTGAGAATATAGTTATTTACAGGGTGCTCACTGATTGCACACTAGAGCAGGCCAGGGAGACTTAGGAGATATCGACACACAGGCCCCAGCTGATCTGCGGGGGCCACCACAGCAAAGAGCCACACTCAGAGAGGCTTCGCAACAGAAATGTACTTTTTGGTTCTGGAGTCCAGCAGTATGAGACCAAGGTGTCGACAGGGCTGATTTTTCCTGAGGCCTTTCTCTTCGGCTGGTAGATGGATGTCCTCTCCCTGTGTTCTCCTTCAGGTGTCCCTCGGTAACTGGTGGTGTCTGAATACATTTCTTTCACAAGGACATCAGCCACACTGAACGAGGCCACACCAGTGACCTCATTTTACTTTGTCAGTTCCTCAAGGCCTTCTTCTTTAATACAGCCAAGGGGCTGGGGACTTAGCTCAGTGGCCACATTTCGAGGTGCTGGGGTTGGATCTTCAACATGTGAAATGTGAGAGGGCACAGTCCAGTATACAACAGGTCCCATCCCCAAAGACTGATCAAGTGCTCTGCCGCGGAGCTGCAGCTGTCCTGTGGAAAGTTCTGTTTTCTTACAGCCAGGGATGGGAAGTGCCAGCTGTGGGGTCGGCAGTGTCTGAGACCGGGTGAAAGCCTGAGATAACGTGGGCAGGGCTGCCTGCTGGAGAGAACTGCACCCCGCTGACTGCACGGGCGTGTGGCTTAGGAAATAGCACCTAGACCGGCTTCTGCGGGTTCATCTGCAAAGTGAGGACTCAGCCCCCTTCACACATGAGGCTGGACCACAGGCCTTCTTAGGGTTTCTTCCATTTCTAAGATTTGTAATTCTGGAAGCATCAGTAATGTCCACCTAAGGTGGTCCTAAGGGCTGGAGGAGAGAAGAGAGTCAATTTTAATGTGTTAAGACCACCCTGCAGGCATCCTACCACTGTCAGCATTAAACCCAGTATCGACCACGCTAACACCGCCGGACCCACCACCAGTGTGGGTGACCACCACCATCACAACATTATAACTGTCACTCTGCCCTCTCTGCCACCGTCACTGTCACCCAGGCACAGATGAAACAGAAGGAGCTGCAGCACCAGTGGCTCCATTTCAGCAGAGACACAGGCAGCCACACACAGGATGGGATCACCTAGACTAACTCAGTCACTTCATATTAAAGGGAATCGAACTCCAAAGAGGGTAGTTGACTTCTTAAAAATCACAGAACTAGTAAAGAGAAAAGCTAAGCCCAAGATCTTAATTTTTGACTTCATATGAAGAGTTTTTTATACTGAACACACAACTTCATCACAAGCCATCAGCCCAGAGGGTGAGCCACGGACAGTCCCACATCTGAGCTTCTCGTTACTTCTGTGCAGGAGCAAACAGGCACGGAAAGCAACCTGCTTCACTCCGATCCCCTGTGTCAGCGTTCTGTGTGTCCCTCTCCATGGGGCTGAGAAGCTCTGGCTTAAGGATGGGTCACACTGCTTCTTTCAACTTTTGCAGTTAGTACTTGGTCAGTATGGAGTCACATAAACGCAACCGAACACTGTATAAGCGGAAAGGAAACATATTGGTACAAGTAACTGAGATGATCAGGGGCAGCCCTGGCTTCAGGCTCAGCAAGATTCAGGGCTCACGTGATATAGTTGATTCCATTCTAGGCTGCATCTGGTGGCAAGATGGCAGTTTTAGCACGAAAGAGGCAGTTTGTTTTTCAATATCTCAAACAGAACGCGTGGAATTAGTTCGGACACATATACTGAGGTTCTCCTGGACTGTCTTCTTCACGGGAGCGATATGAAAGAGGGTGGAGAGAGAAGACGGGCATCATCATGAAGCTTGTACAAGACTTTGTGGGATCTGATTGGACTGCTTTTGAACACGTGCCATCTGTGAGCTGATACCTGCAGCCAGGAGCCTGCGATGAGTGGGCTAGGTTGTGTGACTCACGAGATGCAACTTCTTTTTGAGCAGAGGGACAAGATCTAGTTCTGTTTGTGGTGTGTCCCCAGGGCATATTCTGGGGACTTGTCCATGAAAAGCATATGAGAAATGGTATCAAATGAGGGAGTGATTAATTGAGGAAAGAAGCAAAAGAGAGAAAAATTGTGAGACACAAAAATGTGTAAAAACACAAGAAAAGAGGATGGATCTAAGTAATTCACGAAATACTAGCTATCAGTTGCCAATCAGAAATGGGATATAATGTACACTGTAGATCGTTTGCTAAAAATACCGGCCTTGTGCGTGTTATCTCAGAGCAAGAAAATCCTGCCCATTATTCAGAGGAGAGTCAGAAACAAAACTGGAGTAGTATTTGCTTTCAGAGTTGCTCCTGGATCAACAAACCAAGGGACGACTGTGGGCCACAGTGTGGGAGCAGGAGGAGAAGAAATGGCGACAGCCTGGAGCTCTCATGTCATCATGTCACACTCACCACCGCAGCCTGTTGTCAGCACCCTGGGACCTTTCTCCTCTCTGCCTCCTCTTCTTGCAGCCTCTCAGTTCCTTCGGTAGAGGCTGCCCACAATCTTCACTGATGCAGATTTCAATTGCTAAAATGGTAAAAGACAAGAAAAAGATCTCAAGAAAAGTCACATCTCCAAAACTGTTAGCATGAGAAGGATCCTTTCATGGGTCCTGGGTCCTAACAGTTTCGTCCCACATATGTTGTATAAAACCTAGGTGGGCCAGCACGTGGAGGAATGTGTGCACTTTTAGTCATGGCACCTGCCAAGGAATGACCTGCGGAGATCACAAGGAGGAAATTAGTAAACAGCGAAATTAGTATCAAGAGCCTACATTTGAGCACCGGCTCAAAGGGTATGGCCTCAGGCATGCGAAGACCAAAGCTTTGAAGAAATAAGTGTTACAGAGTCATACAGGGCCTGGAAAAGATGCCCGATAATAAATCTGTAGCCAAATTCTAACAAACTCACATAAAAAAGGTCCTCACAAAATTTCAAAAAATCAAAGAGTCCTTGATGAACAACAGTAAGTGTGAATGGTTTCAAACAATGATGGTAAACATGTGAAATTCATTCCTTTTAAAGGTAGCACTACTTGAAATGATAAAATTCTCTAAGAATTCGGATAAGTCAAAGGCAACAGAGTCTTCAGGGATTAATGCTTTAGATACATAAAGGATGATTGAAAAATACAGATGAATACTTACATTTAAAAAAATTATTACAGTAAAAGATACATTGTCCATTAGTCCCACTCAGATTACTCCCTCTTGCTTGGAACACATTTATCCCATTGTTCTTGCCACTTTCTGGAGTGGGGCTGGAAGTTCTCTTCTGCGAGTGGATTCAGGAGACGTGAATCGAGATATGGCGAATTCTGCTGCCCGGTGCCATCCAACGAAAAAGCAGGCTTGAAAAATATTATGATGCATCCTCTCCACTTGATTCACTGGGTCTGGGAATGTATGACTTCTGGCTCTTCCCCATAGTCAAAATGACCATTGAAGGTAAATATTTTGAACTGATTCAGGACACGAAGGCAGCCACAAGAGCATAACCAAAGACATTCATGAAAGGGGAGTCCAGAGCTGCTTCAGAAAGTGGCAAGAATGACGAGACGGGCATATTCCAAGTGAGGGGTATTTCAAGAGGTATTAATGACAATGTGCCTTTTACTGAAATAAATGAAAAAAACTGTCATTGTATTTTTTTATTGCATTGCATAGTTCTGCCCATGAAGGACAATCAGGTTCACCCCTGGCGCCTCTGTTAGGACAGTGTTGGATAAGAGTACAGTAGAGTAGGCTCAGAACAGCCCTCAGCAATGTTTTCTTTTCTTTTTCAATCTTTCCTTTCCCTCCTTCCCTCCTACCTTCCTTCCTTCCTCCCTCTGTCCTTCCCTCCTTCCTTTGTAGTACTGGGGATAAAACACATGGGCACTCTACCACTGAGCTACATCCCCGGCCTTTTTTATTCGCCTGTTTATTTTTATTTGCGGACCGTCTTGTTATATTGCACAGCTGGTCTCCAGCTTGTGCTCCTGCCACAGCCTCACAAAACACTGTTTTGAGAGTAAACAGGAAGATTTGTTAGATGTTGGAGGCTTTTTTTTTTTTTTACGGTGATGGTTATTGTTACAGTTAATGTCATGAATGAATGAATAAGTGAATAAGTGAAGGAAATGAGTAGATGATGATGTAACAATAGATTCACTGGAGGCTGCAAAAATAGTCACCTGAGCACTTTGCTCAGGTTTTCCTGACAGTAACTTCTAAAATTTATTTTTATTAGCACATGTTTGCAGTCCATAATGTGTACATCCCTTGTGGGGAGTTGGTACCTGTATGTAACACATTTTGATTCCCTTTCTCATCCCCTCTCTTCCCTCCCCCCATTCTGTCTCTCGGTCCTCTTTCCCTTTGACAAAGATCTACCTCCCTACTTTTTCTTATCTATCTTTTATTTTGCTCTATATTTATACTCTGGGTTTCTCATATTATGATATTTAAGCTTGTATGTCTGATTTATTTCATTTAACATTACGGTCTCAATAGTAACAGCTTATACAGCTGTAGTACAATGTCAAAACCAAGACATCTGGATCTCACTGTTAACTAGACTCAGACTGTATTCCATTTCAGCACTTTTTAAGACTGCATGCACACGTGTGTGTGTGCGTGTGTGATTTTATCCACGTGTAGATTCATATGACCACCATCGCAATGAACATACATGAGAAAACTCCATGCCACCTCTTTGGATTTCTACCCTGCCAACCACCTATCTATCCCCACTTCTGTGGTTTTGTTACTCCAAGAGTCTTAATAACTGCTGTGGTTTGCACATGGCTTGCATATGTCCCACAGTGTTTCATGCAATAAAATCACCCCTCGGAGTGGCGAGGAGATGGACCTTTAAGGGGTGGGCCCTAGTGGGAGGTCCAACCCTGCCCTCTGCTCTCTGGCTTCCTGCTGTGCTGCTGCGAGATTGTGCTCACTCCTCCATGAAAGTGCTCTTGCTATGGTGATGCCATCTGCCATGGACCTCCCCCGAATCTCCAAGACCGTGAGCCCAGTAAACCTCTTTTCTTTATGAAGCACTCATCCTTAGATACTGTATTATAGCAGTGGGAAATGGATTAATACAAAGTGGAATAACATTTAAAAGCTATATGACCTTTTGAAATCTTTTTCACTAAGCATAATTAATGCCTTTGAGGCCATCCTGATTGTTACAGGTAACAATAATTCATCTTTACTTTTGCTGTTATTTAGCAGTGTCCCATACGGTGGAGGTATCACTTTTCTCTACCACTCACCAATTAAAGGACGCTGAGTGCCACCCCCCCAAGTATTTTGCGATTATGAATAAACTGCTATGAACATTTGTGCATCAGTTTTTGCGTGAACATAAGTTTCCATTTGTCTGGGATAAATGCCCAGCAGTGCAATTGTTGAGTCATACAGTAAGTGCTTGTCTTTTTTTAGTTTTGTCAAGAACTGTCAAGATATTTTCTGTGGTGGCTGATGGTACCCGCTTACATTTCTACCAGTAGTGTGTGAGGATCCAGTTCCTCTGCATCCTCACCGGCATTCTATATCACTGTTTTTTATCTTAGCTGTTCCAAGAGGTATGTGTAAGGGGAGATTATTATGGTTTTAACTTGCATTCTCTTAATGGCTAATGATACTGAACAGTGTTTCTTGTGTTTATTTGCCATCTGTCTCTCCTCTTTGCTGAAATATCTGTTCCTGTCTTTTGGCCATTTTTAAATTGGATTGTTTGTTTGTTTTTGCACTATTGAGTTTTCAGAATTCTTTTTATATTCTAGATACAAGTCGTTTGTCAGATATGTGGCTTGCAAATATTTTCTCCCAGTCTTTGGGTTGTCTTTTCACCCTCTAAACAGAACCTTTCACAGCACAAAACAAATCAGGCTTTCAATGTTCATTGCAGAAAAGCTCCATGCGGCTTTAAGGGTGCTGGCCATCGTCCCCTGTTCCTGAGGGCAGATTGTGGGCGGAAGTCCCATTGGCTGTGGTTGCTCAGCTTTTCTGTTAGCAACTCCACTGTGGACTTGGCTTTGCCCAGTGGCCACAGATGAGAGTGTTTCAGGATATCACAGAAATATGAGTGAGAGAGTGGTTCTCTACCAACAGAATAGCTTGAAGGGTGACTTAGTTACTTTTCTCTTGTTGCTGAGACAAAATACCTGATGTGCAAAGTTGAGGGAGGAAGTTCATTTGACTCACAGTTTGTAGAGGTTTCAGGTCATAGTTGGCTGGCTCCAAGGCACAGCAGAGGGCCATTGCAGAGGAGAAAGTGCATGGCAGGGAAAAAAACAGCAAAAGCAAGCAAGTGACAAGGAGCAAGCAACCCTCAGGGACCCTCTTTCTGTCCCTTATATCTTATCCAGGGTACCCACCATTAGGGTGGGTAGTGCTCATATCCTTAATCCTAGCATCATATCCTTTATCCCACCCTAGACCCAGCCATCTCTGAAAAGCCCCGTCTACGACTGCACGAGGCTTTGGGCAGACATCTAGACACACTCCATAACAAAGGGCAAGTCCTGATTTGGAAACTGTAGCATTGTTTCCTTGGGAAACCTGAAGAGGAGTTTTCCTTAGGAAACCATTTTGAATTCCATGAAGCGTCTCAGACCATTTAACTGCAGCCCACAGCCCTTGACAGATTTGAATTCATCTGGAGTGTTAGGTCAATAGAGAGCCAAAACACACATGGAATTCAAATCCAGAAATAACCTGCGGTTTGGATCATCCAAGGTATTTGTCTACACTGATCGCATTTACCGCTCAGGAGTTGAATCCATTCCCTGGATCACAGCAGTCTGGGCTGGGTTGAGGGCTGCTGCCAGGATGTCCCAAGCTTGGGGATCTTATGACACACTGCTGGCCTGAAGGGAATAGATTACAGCTCCATTTTATGTAAATTTCCACTGCAGGGAGTGGACAGTAAAAGGAAAATAATCATGCTTTAGTCATTTTTCTGCAGGGTAACACGACCCTTTCATTCCTTCTTGGGAAAAAGACAACAGCTGTCCTTTCACAAATGCGAAGACACTTTCCTCGACATTTTGCAAGAATTCCATCTGTAGCCATAATTTTGATCTAATGATTGCACTGAGTTGTGTTTTTAAGAGGAAGATAGATTTTCTTTAGACATGTGACATAGCCAATTGGCCTCAAACACAAAGAATCGAGGATGAAACTGTATCAACCCCAATTTCTGAAGTGGACGGAGGGATCTCGCCCTCCTGCCTTCCATGCGAGGCTGAGTGGGTCAGAGGATGGTGGACTGTTAGGGAGCAGTGTTAAGTGTTAAGTGGGCAGGGAGAATCTGCTCCAGCAGGACTCATCCCGGTTCCTTTGGCTGCAGCCCCCAGCTCTCCTGTGGGTTGTCCCCAGCCCCACTGTCATCCCTCATGGTCCCTTGGCAGTGCTGAGATGTAGGAGCCGGTACCATCATCCCTGCCCTGTGCCGGTGGGCAGCACAACTTGCCATCTGGCTCCTGTTTGGTGGGCATATGCTGATAAACAAGGACACCAGGACAGGGACCCGGGTGGCCCGATCCCAGAGTCAACTCTCCCTGCTCTCTGCTTCCAACAAATCCTACATCCATCCTTGATCCTGCTTCCAGCCCAGAATAATAGCGATTCTTGGTTGTTTTTCTCAATGACACAAGAGAAATGTTGGGGGACTGCTAGCTGAATCACCTGGAGAAATTAATCTTACTTTGGGCCTTCTAGCCACTTCAGGTGGGGGAAATTTTGTTATTTTTCCACCCTCTTCTGTGTTCTACAAGAAAGGAAAAGAGACCGTGAGGAGAAGGTGAAAGAAAGGACCATATTCTCTCTCTGTCAGGTGATGGGTGAGCAGCTTACAATCTGTGATGCTTAGAGCAGTCCAAGGAATCAAGCTCTCAGTGGCCAGAAATGGTACCTGGAGCCCTGGGCACGCCTGCCTACAGGGCCAGGAAGGGCTGGAGGCTGGTGCTCGGGTCAGGTCCCTGGGAAGCTGGGAGAGAGCCAGGCTCTGGTTTCAGTTCCCTAAGAGCAGCGTTTCTGCTGGGTCGCTCACAACTGGACTGATGCCTGGCAGGGTAGTGGCTTAATGAACATTTGCAAAATGAATGAATGAAAGAACGAATGGACATAGCAGATACAAAGGAGTGATACTTTTGGTTCTGCCATCCTCTCGTCACTTTTCTTGTTGCTGGGACAACACATCCTCCACCCGCAGTGTAAGGGAAGATGAGGTTGATTTCGGCTCCCATTTCAGTGCACGGTCAGCTGGCTCCAAGGCAGAACGCATGAAAGAGAAGCGGTGGAGGACAGCTGCTCACAGCTGGGCATTCAGGAAGCAGAGAGAAGGACGGGAGGAGCCAGGGAGGGAGATGAGCCCTTCTAGGCCACAGCCCCACTGACCCTCCTCTTCTGACCAGGCCCACCTTCTACCAGCAAGTCAGCTAGAGGCTCCCAGGACCCAAACACTTTCCCACAGCCCCTCCTGTGAGTGCATGAGGCTCCTGGGGGGTGCCTAGATATGAACTAGACCAGCCACTGCATGCCAGTCTGCGAGGATGTGAAGTCTGGAGCTGCAGCAGCCACCTTACAACTTGGAGGTTGAGCCAGGTCCCCGCTATTCCCGAATGCTGAATCAACCTGGAACTTTCTCCTCCAGGTTTCCTGAGATGTGAGATATAATAACAACCACCCTTGATGCCTAAGTCACATTTGGGGGGGGCATTCTGTTATTTGCAGTTGAGCCATTCTAACTGATTCAGCACGCTCTTTTCACATAGATTGCGTGGTTTTCTATTATTCTGTGTCATTTATGGGGAGGGATGATCTTATTCCTAGAGTTTAGCATAGAATCAAAATTCAGTAAATGTGAATTCAATGATGTATTTCTTCTTCTTCTTTCTTTTTTTAAAAAATAATTTTCCAGCTGAGAGTTACAGTTAAGGGTGTGTGCCAGACAACATCTGTTCACTTTGGAGACAGGGCCTGAGTGTTGGAGAGTAGGACTGTGTCGTGAGCCTAAGTGAGTAAGCCGCAGGGGATTATGGGAATGAATGACACACGCATTACACCATCTCAGCGGGATTAACTCGGGCTGTTTGTTTGTGCAGATTTTTATTTATGGGAGGGCTTAATACAAAGCCTGGAGTGTAATGTACGTCAGATAAAAGTATGGTTAAGGAAGGGAAGGGTGTGGGTGCTTACAGGTTCCCTTGTCCATGCAGGGCCTCTCTCCTTTCCTGTTGGGGTCCCTGAGACCCCTTTTCTGGAGTCTTCCACTTGTCAGTGGAGAGGACAATAACAGCTGCTTCCATGATCTCAAATCTATCAAATGCCTTGTCCTTTGCTTGGTCCTGAGCCCTGTAATTAAATATTGGAGGTCACCATTAGCCAATGAAGGTTTGTGAGATTCCATTTTTATTGAAATGTTGACAGCATTGTGGCAGTTGTGGCTAAAAATGGTGCAGAAGACGGAAAAGGCAAGCTCTTTTGGGGAGGCCATTCAGCAGCCCCATCCCTTACGTACAGGCATGTAATTTTATGGCTTGTTACACAGATGAGCTGAATTCATCACGCCAAAGGGCGCCTGAGCATTGTAGAGAGCTGCGTAAACAGCAGGAGACAGTCTTCAGGGCCCGAGCTCCTGGTTCTCACTAATCTGGGGGGAATCACTCTGGGTTCCGGTGTAGACTCGCAGACAGGCCAATCTCCTTCCACATTTCCCTGCCCCCATTAGCCTGTGTTCTAATCTCCTCAGACCTCTTTGACGCTGAAATTTACACAGTGCAGTCAGATTCCCACATGACCCTCAGGGCTTGGTACCTCTGTAGCCGGAAAGGGGGAGACTGAGAGTCATGTAACTGTCCCCCGTGTCGGAGGGTCTGTGTGGGGCTGGGTGGAGGGCGTGTCGAGCATAACGTCATTCTTAGATCACTGCAAGAGGCTTCCGACTTGTTTTGATTAGCAGCAAAACTTTGAGGTCTCTACACTGCTCCCTTCGTGCTTTAACCCCTTTCCAGCCCGATCGGCTAGTCCAGCCAGTATTTGCCCAGCTGTCTGAGAAGCTGAGGGTACAGCAGCGAGCAGGCCAGGCGTGCAACTGCTCTCACTGAGTTAGCATTTTAGCGTGGGGGACAGTACACACTGTGAACAGTACACACTGAAGAGTGTCAGGCAGGGGAAGTGCTCTGTGGAGAGACTGGGGCCGCGAGCAGGAGCCACAGCCCCACACGGCAGGCGTACGAGTGACTGCGGTCCCCGGCAGGGCATCCTGGGTTCCATCACCGTGCGCCGGGGACTGTGTTCCTTTGCTCACCGCCAACAAGCGAGGGCGGCAGGGACACTAACACAAACCTGGGAGTCGCTGATGGCTGTGTACTCTCCAAAGCTCCGTCTTCTGAGAAGCACATTATAGTGCCAGATCCTTCCCCCCCTTGCTCTCTCCCTCTGTCTCCCCCACTTAGGGGCGAGTCTTCCCTGCAGTTTGATAGTTCCCTCCCAGGCCCACTCTCTCCCTTTACCTTCTCATGTGCTTCCTCTTATAAAAATCTGCATTCCTTATTCTGTCTTTGCTTCTGCTTCTCGGGGGACCTGGGCTGACACAGGACGAATGCTGTCTGAAGGCTGAGAGGGTGACTTGCAGTGAGCTTTACTTTAAATAAGTGGCCAGCAAAAGCCTCTGAGGGGAGGTGACATCTGTCCGGCGACTGGAGTGAGGGCAGGACTCAGGCACACACCCGGAGGGAGCACTGAGGACGGGGGAGGAAAGAAGAGCATGGTCACCACTTGGAGACCTGGGCTTCCGGGGGGCAGCAGCAGCAGGCTGGGTCGCGGGTCCCTCCAGCCTGGCTCCACCGTCTCCTTTCACTCGAGCAATCTGTCTTCATCTGCCTCACACAGACAGCCTCCCCGAGGGCTTCTTGTAAACAGGAATTCCGAGTGTAAAATAAAAATGCCCTGGAGGTGCCCTCTGGTCTCGGGCCTGTTTTCTGTTTCTGCCAGGCCACCGGCCATGGGGAGACGGGCAGTGGGCTAAATGACCTTTCTCTGGAAGCCTGTCGCACACAAACACTGGATCAAAGTGAGGTAAGTATAGCAAGGGAGCCAGAGAAGCAATGAAAGGGCTGCACGCATCCAGCCAGTCCGGTGGAGAGTGTGAGAGCTTGCGAATGTGGAGACTTCTCATGTCAAGCTCAGAAGTCCTATAGCTGGGCAACAGCCAGAGGACTAAGTGGCAGAAGGGGACAAAGGACGGCTGTGAGCACCAAGGTTGGGCGGAGATGTGGGTTCAAGGGTGCCTTCTGTGGATACTACGGAGTTGGCAGAGGCAGTGGAGGGTAACTGCTGTGCTCAAGGACTTTGGCTTCGAAGTATAAAATATTAATATTGCCCAGAAGGAAAGTGACAGAATTCACCCGTCACCAGAGGGTCAGCTACTGAATGAGTAACGTTTCCTGGCACTTCGTCAGTGGTAAAGCTTTTTCTCTCCCTCCTAAGCTTTCAGAGGAAAGAGGTGAGCAGCAGTAAGAGCTTGTCAGTCTTTGAAGGGAGTGTAGGGAATGGCAGAGCCACTGGGAGGCTGGCAAATGTGTAACACCTGAGAGGAAGATTCTTCACACAGTGGACTCAAGGAGTCCTTGGGGTTTGCTTTAGAATTTAGTTTGTTTATAAATATGAGGTTCAAACATAAGAGTTTAAACTTACAAGTATTTCCAGACTCTTAAAAAATAATCTTTTTTCTAAAGCCTTTACTTTGAAAAATAATCTTGAGATAGGTAGTATGTGGCAACTAAGGAAGCTCTGTGAATGATCAAAGACACAAGAGTCTTCTCTTTCTCTGTTCTTCCATTCTCCTGCCCAAGAGAGCTGCTGCAGTTCCTGCCATTATATCTGGGTTCCAGGTAGCAGGAAGGAGAAACAGAAGAAGACTTGTTCTGTCCTTGGTACAAATCCATGTACCACAACATTCTTTCCATACAACATCTTTGCTATCTACCACTGGCCAGAACTTATTTCATAGGAACACCTGGCTGCAAGGAAGGTTGAGGAATGAATGATAATGTTTCCAGTTTAAAATTTGGGTTTTGTCCCATAAGATAGAAGAGAAGAATGGTTATTGGGAGGTAATTGGCTGTCTGAGTAAACTAGGGAGAAGTATGGGACAGAGCATTCATTCATTAGCCACTGATTCATTCACTCGCTCACTCATTAACTTGACAAATATTGAGTTCTTGGGTTCCAGGGGCCTGACAATGAGGCAATGTTACAGCTTGTGCCTAGATGTCCCCTCTAAGCTTCATGCACTCATAGGTGGGACTTTGTGGATGTGGCTGGTGTGTGTGAATATGAATTAAGGGTGTATAATAATTAACCCACAGATTGGTTTAGCATAGTTTTGGGTATGACTGATTGGATTTACTGAAGGCAGAAGACCACCCTGCGTGTGAGTGGCACCACCCAGTAGACCTGTAGTTCAGATGGAATGTAAAGGGAAAGGAAGGCTCACTGCTGCTACTGCTGCTACTCCTGCTACTCCTGCTTGCCATGCTATGGACTGTTTCTTGCCCGCTGAATCCCTCTGCCATGCTGCGATGCTGCCATGCTGCACTGCTTTGGAGCCAGCTGACTCTGGGCTGAAACCTCTGTAAACTGTGCACCAAAATAAACCTTTCCTCCTTTAACTTGTGTGTTGGATATTTTGTCCCAACAATGAGGATGTAACTAAGACAGGAAAGTATTTTCTGTACCCAGAATGCTCCCTCAGGTGCAGATGTGAAGATCACAGCATGTAAGAAGGGGTCTAATGGATGATTCTCTGCACAGTGATGGCCAAATTAAAAATGCCGGGCATGTTGGCTGGAAGGCTTTGCAGAGAAAGGACGGGTGGGCTGCTACCTAGAGCAGGATGAGGATTTCTTCAAGTGTAGACAGGAGAGGGTATTTTGGGCAGAAGGGCCGGCAAATCCTGTGGGAGTGAAGTGCTATGAATGATCTGGTTGGGAACAGCCAGTGCAGCCACAGCAAAGCTGAAGACATGACAGAGATGGGGAGGGAAGCCATTTGTGTCCTGTGAAAGACAAAAGAGGAAAGGCTAGTGTGTTTATACTACCTACCTGGGTTCGTTGAAGAGTTGGGGGCAGACTAGGGTAGTTGAACTTCACCCTGTAGGTAGCGGGAGCCTCTCACGGGCTTGGCTAAGGGATGTGGGATAAAGTGACAGAGAGCCGGTTCTGAGCCCCAGGGAGCACCGCTGTTTCTGCTTACCTCTCTTGGACCTTCACTATGGAGTTGCTTTTCCCTGGGACCCATAATTAGATACATGGGGTAGCCCTGAACCTGATGCCAAGCCTGAAGCAGAACTGACCCAGTCACCTCTCAAAGCTATGAACAACACATTAACCCCGGTTTAGTTTGTCCCCTGGTTTGTAGTTGCTATACACCATTATGTGGAGAGCCCTAGCATCACCCCAGGCCACTAGATCCCTCTCTTGTCAGCTCATGCAGAGTTCTGGGCATGGGCATGGTCCACCCTCCCTGTTCCATATATTAGGGGACCTAGAAGATGGTGGGAGTGAAAGGCTCCATGAAGGTTTTGTTCCACAACGGGAATGTGGGGCTCCTGTGGGCTCAGAGTTAGCACCCATATGAACACCAGGGTTGACATGGCTTGGGGATTCTCACCCTCAGCATGGATAACACTTCACTGTGGAGCTGTTTGGTGCATAGAAGTTTTGCAGCATCTCTGGCCTATACTCCCAGAGACCCCCAGCGCCCCTCTCTTCTATGTTGTGACAGAAATATCTTTAGATGTTGCCCATGATACCTGGCTGGCAAGCCTCATTCCAGTGAACTGAACATCATGGTGTGGCTGGTCTGGCTTCAGCAGTTTCTGTACCAGTCACACTGGGTGCTTCCTGTGGCCTGAGCACAGCTGGCCACGATGTGGTCAGCCCTGGCAGGCCCTTTCTGGACAACTCAGTTCTACATAGCAGAATGTTTCTTGACTCTGGCCTCTTTGATGATAGAGACAGGAAGACTTCAAAAGGGTTCTGCCCATTAATCTGCTAATTCCACTTCCTGGAGTTCCTCCTTAGGAAGGAATCAAATATGTATACAGAGATTTATGCATAGGAGATTTGATTTTGGTGTGATTCGTAAGAGCAAACATTGGATAAGACGTTGGGAAATAAATTACAGCATTTCCAGATGGCAGTATGCTCAACTTTCAATGAATATTTGCTTCCAAGAGAAAAACTTCACGGTATATTATTCTTTGAGAAAAAAAGAAAGATTCGGATAGCACAGAGCATCTGATCCTAATTTTGGAAACTGTATGTGTGTGTCACCATCATGTTCAAAAATTAGGGATTTGTAGGATGCATAGACATGAGCTGTAGTTTTGCTCTCTTGCTGCCCTCCCAAGATTGTCCTGTAGTCTTTATCCCACTTCTTGACAAATACAGGCAGGTCACACGATAACGATGGCCTCTTCTTCTCTTTTTTCTCCTCTTCTTCCAGCTCATTTCCTCCCTTTCTTCCTGCTCTGTCCTCCTTCTTTCTTCCTCCTTCTCCTTCTTCTTTCTCCTCCTCCTCTTTCTCCTTTTATTGTAGTACTGGGAATTGAACCCAGGGCCTTCACACTGACCTATATACCCAACCCTTTTTTATTTTGAGACAGAGTCTTACTAAGTAGCCGAGGTTGGGCTTGGACTGAACTTGGGAATACTCCTGCCTCAGTCTCCCAGAGTGCGGAGATTACAGGTATGAGTCACCACACTGGGCCCCATGATTCTTCGTCACTCCTATGTAAGTAAAATCCATAAGGTGACTTCCTCCAGGAAAACCCAATCTCTGTTCAGCAATTACTGTGTCCACTCAGGGGAAGAATTCCATCCTCCATTCTTCTTGGAAAATGAGCATTCGTTCTTCAGCATGGTTGCGCCAAAGGGGCCCCCATGTGAGAAGGGGTCAGTGGGCTGCTGGGTCCCACTTTCTTCATCCAGGGCTTGTTTCCCTCCCTTGGTTCCCGGGCTTCCCCTGGATGCATCTGCAGGACTGGGGAAGGGATGGTGTGGAGGAGGAGGCAGGAAACGCTTGCTCCGCTGATGGCCTTCTACTACCTGGTTCCCACAACTGACTCCCTTCCTCCCCAGCCAGCTCTTTCCGGGGTAATCCGTAGCACTCTCCTCTCCTATCCTGTCTCAGTCACTCTCTTGTCATTGGGATTCAATACCTAGCACCAACCAATTACAGTAGGAGAGGTTTATCTTGTCTCTCACTTCAGCCCTGGCATGGTCAGCCACAAGGTGGAGGGGCTGTGTGGAGGAAAGTTCCTCACATCAGGGCCACCAATGAGCAGTGAGCAAAGAAAGGAGCCAGGAAAGGGGGGTGTACTCTACCAGGCCATGCCCTGTGCCCCACCTCTTCCCACCTGGCCCCACCTCCCAACATCCACCTAGCTCTAGTCCAGTCACCCCCACTGTCCAATCACCTTCCACCAGCCTCACCCCTGAGCCTGAGGCTTGGGGGACATCTGGTTATAAACTGTAGCGTGCTGAGGGATGCCTGCAGTTTACTTGATCAGGAAGTGAGTCTCTTCCAATTGCCCCTCTGCTCCTCTGGCTCCCTCTGGCATGTGGTGTCACACTTCCTAGGCTGTTCTGCTTCATGGGAAACTGTCAGACAGCCTTTGTCCTGACAAACGTGGGGACAGAAGCCACCGTCCACACTACAATGCGTCTCACTGCGCTCTTGGTGCAACTAACTGGCCGCCACCTCTTCTCTTTGGGGTCCTCAGGAGGAGTCAGCAGCAATCTCCTGACTCCCTCGGCTCCAGGAAACAGGCCACAAGCCTCCCGGGAGGCCTCGCTGCAGATCCTTCCTCACAGAGAGACTGGGATCTAGATGTGAGCTGCTCTCCCCAAATCCCTGTTTAGCACCAAACCTTGTCTCCACCTCTTCAACTTCTTTAAGGTTCTGGAGGTCAACATATTGGGGTCCTAAAAACCGTTCCTGACCACCTCCTCCCCGGGTCTTCGTGGACGTGCGCTTGGTTTAGAAATGCCAGCAGTTGCCTCTTCATATGCTGGAGACTGAGCTCATGGAGACAAACAAAACCCCCTGTTTTCACACATCGCTTTGCACCAACACAACACAGGGGCAGGTGCATGCTCATCAGAGACCCCTGGGGGAGAGGATGGTGTAGGATTCACTATATGGTTGTTGAGAGTTGGTTTGAATGCCTGTGTTCTGATAAAGGTCTCACCTTCCCAGTGTGCACCTGTTCTGCCAAGGTCTGGCTAACCTTGCAGGAACAGTTTTACTATCAACAAAGAATTTACTTTGATATGCACTCTGGCGGCATCCTGGGTCCTAGCCAGACCCGGGGTGAATGCCTGAGGTAAAGTCACACATGCCCATTTCCTAGAGAGGGGCATTCCTTTGTCAGAGCAGAGATAACTATGGGTGCAACACCAGGTGCTCTCTCTCTCTCTCTCTCCTTCACTCTCTCTCTCTTTCACTCTCTCTTCTTCTCTCCTTCTCTCGTGCCTGCCAAAGTTGCTGACGATGTCTTTGCTCACGTAGCTGATGATGTTTTTTGCTTGCATAGCTGATGATGTTTTTCGCTCGAGTAGCTGATGTTTTCGCTCATGTAGCTGATGGTGTTTTCACTCATGTAGCTGATGATTTTTTTTGCTGGCATAGCTGATGATACTTTTCCTGTGTGCATCAGTGGGGGCTGCTGTTGGTTGCGCCTCCATGACTGCTGTTTTCTTCTCGCACCTGTGTGACTGCTACTCCTCTCAGCCACAGTTAAGATCTTTGCTTGAATATATTCCTGCACTATTAATTACCATTGATGAGAACCACAAATTAATGGTATAAATTCCTAGAGTTTTTCCTTTTCTCTTACTTTTCTTATTAAGTAACTTAATTAATATTTGTGAGTGATATCTTTTCTCCTTCCCTGAGAATGGAGCCTTAAAACAGTAAGTCTGTACATGGTGACAGCAAACATTTACCCGCTTGCTGTTACAAATTGGGATAGTTGGCAGGATTCGAGAATAAAAGGAGAAAAGAGGCCTCTCTTTTCCAGAAAGAAAGTGAATGTTAAATGTGTTACTTGTGATGTTCCCAGATGGGAGGATTTACAGTTTTCTGCCTTAGCCAAGGAATGGGCTAACAGTACTGGTTTGAGTGAGAATTGGGATGGCAAATTGCATGAAACTAACCCATTGAAGCGCTGCAAACTGTTCCGGTAAAGAAAGGGAAAAAATTATGTACCATTGGCTGGCGTGGCTGGGTCTTACTGCATGCTTATCGAAAGATGTGTTTAAAAAAGAATATGTTATATGAGGAGAAATGCAAATTGGAAAAGGAAAATGTTGAACTACAGAGTAAACTAGCCATGTCGCAATGTCAAAATTATATTTTAGGTGATCAGGCCCAGACTTACAAAACATGGCGGAGAAAGCCGCTGTGCGATGTGCACAATATAAATACAAGAAGAGGAAAGGCAAGATAAACAAGAAGAAAGTACATGCAGTAATAGCCTGTGCACAAGCAGACTGGGATCCTGATAAATGGGATGGTGATATTTGGGATGAAACTGATGATGAATTGGACTGGGATGATTTAGAAACTGAGACTGCTAAATATAAAGGGATAGAGGAGGGAATATTCCCTCCTTTAGCAAAAGCCCATCCTATTACTAGAAGGATGGAAGAGAGAAGGGGTCCTAACTTAGAACAGAATGTGTTTCATCTTTCGATAGAAGATTATCCACAACAGGAAGTTAATGATATTTTGAGTAAATTCACACAGAGGCCAGGGGAGCCTCTAATAGTTTGGATGGTAAGAATAGCTGATGCAGGAGTGGGAGGAATATTGCTCGATGGACAGGATTGTATGAAATTTTTAACTGTCAGTTCTAATTCCTTTGTGCAAAATGCCATACGCGCACACAAAGACTCAGATGTCGGCACCGATCTGTTGGCCCAAGCAGCAGAAGGGTGTAGGGTCCAATACCCTACAGATACCACGTGGCCTCATTCTGACCACCCTTGATATACACTGAGAGATGGCACGTAGAAGTTGAAGGAAGAAGTGATGAAAACTGCAATTATGACAGGAGAGGCAGATGCTTCAGATGCTTATTTGGACCAAGGGGTGTCAGTGTCTCATCGTAACCTTGTGGTTTGAGCAGCTACTCCTGCTTGCAAACATTTGATGATGACTTTGTTGTTAGCTGATACCGGGACTGCCTTAAATGTGGTCTTAGAGAAAATGGCTCAATTAGGAGATATGGGAGAATGGGAACAGAAGGCAAAGTCTGCTCCTCCTGTCTCAGGGAATGTTAATTCAGGAAATGTTGACAGGGTCCCAAGGAAGGAGATGTTTCAGGCTTTATTGAAAGACGGGGTCCCTTGGGAAGAAATAAACAATTTGCCCACAAGGGATTTATGGCGAATGTATAGGGGAGAAGATGAAGAAAGCTGGTAAGGTAGAAGTGAAGGAGGTAGAGCCCTCTGCTCCCACACCCCCAGAGTTGTATCCCTTCTCAGATTTGATGAAGTTTGAATAGGAGAAAGGCCAAGCTCCAGGTCCCCTAAGAATTAGAGAAATAAGTAGAAGGGATTATAGACCCCACGTTCCTCTCACAATTTATTGGAAAAATGGATCAATTACAGTGGCAAATGCTTTGGTGGACACTGGGGTGGAGGCCTCTCTCGTATATGGGAACCCGTCTAAATTTAAGCATGGCGTTCCTCTTACAATAACTGGACTGGGGGTAAGGAAATTGAGGCCAAACAAATTAAATTGCCTTTGAAAATTGGAACCTTACCTAAAAAGGAATATTCGGTTGTCATAGCACCTATTCCTGAGTATATAATTGGTATTGATATACTAAGAGGACTGACTCTTAATTTAAATGATAGAAGATACCAATTTGCAATTTACTCTTTGAGAACAGAGCCAGTTCTTGTAGGGAAGTTACATATGACACCAATCGAAGTCCCGAAGCCAACTAAGGTTATTTCCTATAAACAATATAGAATTCCTGGAGGGCATAAAGAGATTGCTGAGACCATCCAGGATTATTTACGTGCTGGGGTGTTCATGACTACTACCACCCAGTGGAATAATCCAATTTGGCCAGTTAAGAAAAGTGATGGTAGTAGGAGGATGACTGTAGATTATAGGGAATTAAATAAAGTCACTCCTCCCTTAATGGCTGCCATCCTAGACACTATAACACTGATAGAGAGAATCCAAACTTTCCAGGGCACATGGCATGCTGTTTCAGACTTGACTAATGCTTTCTTTACTATTCCTATAGCCCCACAATTTTGGGATCAATTTGCCTTTATGTGGCAGGGGCGACAATATACTTTTACTAGATTGCCTCAAGGATATAAACATAGCCCCACCATATGCCATCGTATAGTAGCAGAGCACTTAGATGACGTTGTCATACTGGAAAAGATTCAAATTACCCACTATATAGATGATATTCTAGTTCAAGGCTTTTCTAAAGCTGAGGTTCAGAAAGTGTTGGAAATTTTAATAGAAAAGTTAAAAATCAAAGGATGGGAAATAAACCCCTCCAAGATACAAGAGCCTAGTCAATCCGTTAAGTTTTTAAGAATTTATTAGAATCAGAGACATAGAGAAATGGCCCCTGAAGCAAAATGGGCCATATTAGACTTTGCAGCTCCCAAATCTAAGAAGGAAGCTGAGAAATTTAGTAGGTTATTTGGGTATTGGAGAGCCCATAGTCCCCATTTAGGACCGATATTACAGCCCTTATATAAGGTGACTAAGAAAAAATATGAGTTCGAATGGGGCAAAGAACAAAGCACAGATTTTGAAGAAGCGAAAATAGCAATCCAAACTGCTTTAGATTTATGGCCTATGAGAGAAAGACCTGTAGAGGTCCAGATAACAATTAAAGATATGTATGCTAGCTGGAGCCTTTGGCAGAAACAAGAAGGTAAATGGGTCCCTTTAAGATTTTTGTCAAAGAAACTTCCTAGTGCCAGAGTGACTTATACTCCATTTGAACATCAGCTTTTGGCAGCTTATTGAGCTTTAGTGGAAACTGAACAAATTACGTTGGGACATGATATACTTCTGAAGCCAGGGATACCAATCATGCAATGGCTCCTCAGCAATCTGGTCTCCCATAAAATAGGGCATGCCCAAGAATCTAATAAAATAAAAATGGTATATTCAGAATAGAGCCAAAACAGGCCCTACGGGAATAATACATTTACATGAACTAGTATTCTAGTCACCTGTTGACCCAATAGATTCATTCTCAGTGGAGTAATTACCAAAAGAAAATTCCCCTGTTATTTAGAATACCGGATATGATGATTTGACCCAGGAACAAAAACAGCATGCTTGGTTTACAGATGGGACTGCTGAGTGTACTGGGCAAGATCAATATTGGAAGGTCATATCTTTTAATCCAACTACTGGTATGATTTTAAAAACAATGAGAAAAGGAAACAGTAGTCAGTTTGCTGAACTACGGGTGGTCTATCAAGCTATTATATATGAAAAAGGAAAACAATGTCATGTTTTTACTGACTCCTGGGCTGTCGCAAATAGATTAGCCACTTGGCTACCTATGTGGCGACATAATAACTGGAGAATTCATGATAAGCTATTATGGGGAGATGAGTTATAGAAAGAAATTTGGGACCCGTTGTCACGTACTAATGTATCTGTTTTTCACGTAGATGCACGTGCACAAGTGAATTCCAAGGAGCGTGAGTATAACGCTAAAGCAGACTCATTAGCCACTATTATGACTGCCAGCCTTCCCGAGAATAACAAGATAACATTAGTGAAATAGATACATTTGTCACTCAGGACACTTAGGAGCTGCTGCTATGCACAGGTGGGCACAGGACCGAGGCGTTAGTATCCCTTTGTCTATATTGAATCAAACTAAGGGTGAATGTACAATTTGCCAGCTAGATAATCAAAGGAAAGTTCCAAACATTGTGACTGGGGAATTAGTAAGAGGAAAAGCCCCAGCCCAAATTTGGCAAATTGATTATATTGGGCCTTCGCCTATGCCTAAAGGGTGCAAATTCATATGCACCTGAGTGGATACATTCTCCGGAGTCCTAGTCACCTGTGCATACAAACATGCCACTCAGAAAAACACTTATAAGACCACAGATATTATTAGTTTATATTATGCTAACCCAAAACAGATACAGAGTGACAATGGGTCCCACTTTAAAGGTAAGTTAATCGACTTTTATTGTGAGGAGCACAATGTTGAACGGCTTTATCATATCCCTTATTATCCTCAGGCTGCCAGACTAATTAAAAGGATGAATGGGTTACTAAAAGAAAAACTAAGAAAACTGGATAATAATTCTTACATTAATTAGAAAGACAATTTGTTTGTGGCCTTACAACAATTAAATAACAGACCCTTAGGGGAGAGGACCCCATTGGCCAGGATGATGACTCCTAATTTACAAATCAGAAAAAATATGATACAATATGCTGTGAAGTGGTGGTCATTACATCCATAGGCCACCGTTCCCTTCCAGGGAACTCTTAGGTCTGCCAATAATGATTTGAACACTATTGGAGAAATCTAGATAGATCCTAGAAAACAAATACTACATAGAACTGGTATTAATCTACAACTCCCTAAAGATCACTAGGGGCAAATAATACCATGATCCGATCCAGTTTGGCTTTGAAAAGAATACAAATTACAGAAAGAATTATTGCTTCTGACTATATAGGAGAAATAAAAGTTTTATTACACAACGCATCTCCTAACACCCTGGTGAGAGATTTACCCAATTGCTGATCATTCCAGTGAAACGAGTGACCTGAGAACAAGTTTCCACTCCACCAGAAATAACCACTCATGTTGGTGGCTTTGGCTCTACCGACAAATTACAAGAAAGAACTAAAGTGTGGGTCAAAAGGCACCCAACCAATCCCACACAGAGGGGAAAATCATAACAAAGGGAAATAATAATGTTATAGTGGTTATAATGCCTAAAAAATGAATATCCTATAATGTTGCCTGCATTAGGAGTCCATTAGGAGTCTTTTTACATGAATAGATTTTCTTCCATATTCTGACAATTCGTCCTATCTCATCCTGGACTCCTGGACTATGACAAGCCTCTCAATGATATTTGGGATGATGGTGAACAATGCTACAAGAAAAACAAAACAAGATAACTTCTCTTGCCCTGTTTCACAACCATGTGAAATAGTCAATGTAACTAAATATGATAATGTCATCTACACATACACTTGATGCTATGGGACAGTAGTATATTTCTGTCCACAAGTAATCAAAATCCTTTGTGCTTTTCATGTCTTCCCTATTGTAAAGGACAATTATTTTATGCTACCTCAAATAAGAGGCTCATATATTGATAAATGTAATGTTACCTTCTCTCTTAGTAAATGTACCCCTACAGATTGAGGGCCAAATTATAATGGCCTGATTAGAGTAATAGAACCCTGTTTGTTACAACATTCTATTAAGTTATGTACCTTTACTGTATATCCCCTAACTTTTCTGTGTTATAGAAAGTAGAACTTCAACATGTGTGTTTTGCTGACAATAATGTTACAGAATTAGGCCTAATGAAATTGTCTGCTCCTTTCTCAAGATGTCTACAATGTCTTGAGATTCTTTACTAGAATGGTAATGTTTATTATCTCGCTCCTGATCATGGTGATGGTTATTGTCTGGTTTCCGATCTAGTAAATGATGTTCATTTTACCTGGCTACCCTGATATTTGATATTTTCTTAGGCCGTTGTTGATTATATTATCATTGTAAGTTTGCTTTCTGTCTACACACATTCTCCCCAACTGTAGGGCTGAAATATAAGATTCATTATGTGGTTATTTAGAGTTGTTTCAAATGCCTGTGTTCTGATAAAGGTCTCACCTTCCCAGTGTGCACCTGTTCTTCCAAGGTCTGGCTAACCTTGCAGGAACAGTTTTACTATCAACAAAGAATTTACTTTGATAGGTACTCTGGGGATGTCCTGGGTCCTAGCCAGACCCGGGGTGAATGCCTGAGGTAAAATCATGCACGCCCATTTCTTAGAGAGGAGCATTCCTTTGTCGGAACATAGATAACTATGGGTGCAGCACCCAGGTGCACTCTTTCTCTCCTTCATTCTCTCTCTCTTTCACTCTGTCTCATGCCTGCCAAAGTTGCTGATGATATTTTTGCTCGCGTATCTGATGTTTTCACTCATGTAGCTGATGATGTTTTCGCTCATGTAGCTGATTTTTTTTTTTTTTGGCTGGCATAGCTGATGATACTTTTCCTGTGTGCATCAGTGGGGGCTGCTGTTGGTTGTGCCTCCATGACTGCTGTTTTCTTCTCGCACCCTGTGACTGCTACTCCTCTCAGCCACAGTTAAGATCTTTGCTTGAATATATTCCCATGCTATAAATTACCGGTGATGAGAACGACAAATTAGTGGTATAAATTCCCAGAGTTTTTCCTTTTCTCTTACTTTCCTTATTGTTATTAAATAACTTAATATTTGTGAGTGGTATCTTGTCTCCTTCCCCATGAATCGAGCCGTAAAACAGTATGTCTGTACACAGCGACAACAAACATTTACCCCCTTACTGGGGAACATGGCATGATCTTTAGGGTCCTTCTGGCCCAGAGGTTGCACAGCAGGTGGCAGGGAGTGAGAAAGTGTTGAACTTGTCCCCGCCTGTTCCGCGGAAGAGATGAGCCACCCTGGAGCGACACGAAGGAGACCACTGTGAATGTTCCTGCTAGGTAGGAAGAGCCCTGCGTCGAGTCATCTGCAGGCAGCTTCCTGTCTCAGTGCACGGCCCAGAGCCAGCTCCCTGCTGCAGAAAGCGGCGCAAGACGGCAATGTGAACTGTATTTGGCATCGCGACAGGGAGGCAGGATC